>CM060337.1:47390225-47402725 GCA_030674155.1 Stramonita haemastoma
CTGCACCCCCCAGTCCACACACATGAACACTTTTCATGCGGAAAGCGAAAGTTTAAAAAAAAAAAGAAAGAAAAAAAATGAGAGAAAAGAAACAAAAAAAGAAAAAAAGCGCGAAAAAAGAAGCTGGCTTTGGCAGTGAATTTGCATGCTGCTTGTGGTGATGTTTCTGATCTCTTCTATCTCTGCTCTCTGTTTCTTTATTTTTCTGTTTGTCTGTCTACCTGTTTATCTATATAGTCTTCTGTATGTCCCTCTGTCTGTTATATATATATTATATATATATTATATATATATATATATTATATATATATATATATATATATAATATATATATATATATATATATGTATGTATATATATATGTATGTATATATATATGTATATATATATATACACAGATATATATATCTATATCTATATATACATACACAGATATATATACATACACAGATACACACACACACACACACACACACACACACACACACACACACACACACACACACACACACACACAACATATATATATATTATATCCCGTCAAATGAAGGACAGTGTATGCTGTATGTCTGCTACATTTTTCAGAATTGCACTGGACTGGATGGAGGGGGATGGGTGGGGAGGGGAGTTTGGGTGTTTTCTTTTAAATGCAGAATTATACTAGATGGCGGCGGGGGGGGGGGGGGGGGGGGGGGAGGGTTGGTGGTTTTGTTCATTTTGAGGTGTTATGTTTGGATTTTATGGGGCGTTTTAATTTATATTATATTTGGGGGGATTTTTTTGTTTGCTTATTTATCTGTCTTTGTTCTCTTTTTTCATTTATTGTGATAAACAAAGAAAGGGTTGTGTAAATATTATATATATAATATCCATTTTTGTTTGGTTTATTTGACATATATGCAATCTGAATAATACTTAAGCCATTAATCTGCTTGACCATGAATACTATACACAATATGTCATAGCACACCACTCCATTCCACTCCATTTCATTGTAATCCACTCACTCCACTCCATTCCATTCGATAGTACACGACAGAAGAGACAGTACAGGTAGGTAGGGGGACCTGTTGACAGATGCTGGTTTAATCCATTGTCTCTTTCTTTGTGTTTTCCCTACAAAGCATTACGTCACAACGTACCTTCCTATTCATTCCAATCGTTCACCACACACACACACACACACACACACACACACACACACACACACACACACACACACACACACACACACACACACACACACACACACACACACACCAAAACAAAACAAAACAAAACAAAACAAAAAAAACAAAAAACCCATCTCCGCCTACATTGTTTGTTCTGTTTGTTTTGAAAAAAGGAGAAAGAAATATAAAAAAAAAAGAAAAGAAAAGAAAGAAAAAGGAAAAAGACCGGAAAAAAGAAAAAGGAAAAAAGAAGACAACAACCAAAAAATAAAATAAAAAAGGAAAGAAAGGGGGCTAGCAGGAGAGACTATTGAGTGCGGTAGACATCACTGTCACCTGCAGAATCTTTCCAGGTGGTTTGAAAATACAGCTGATGTCAAGATCTGCCTTGCATTTCCGTTTGTACCTCTCTTGCAACCCCCCCCCCCCACACCACACACACACCCACACCCTCACTCCCTTCTCCCCCCTCAACACACACACACTCCCACGTTACCACTATATATATATATATATATATATATATATATATATAATATATATATATATATATATATAATATTATATATTTTAGTAGAGAGAGAGTGACAGAATGAATGGATGAGTGATCTTTACTTTTCAAGGGCGACAGATAAGCATTCGCATACTTTTTCATCCGGCCCTTGCTCTGATTAGGGACTACTGAAACAAAACAACCCCCTTAAAAACAACACATAACAAAACAAAATAACCCAAACAAACCCAAACATAATGAAAGCAACCCCCTCCCTGTAAAAACCACCAACACGTACAACAAAAGGCCTGTTATTCAAAGAAAGGAAATAGATAGAATATTCAGCCGCATAATTCCTAACTGGATACATTGACATTTGTTTAAAGAAAAGAGCTAAATGTGTGCGTAATAAACACTTAATCCCCAACTGACCCAAACATGATTGTTAAAACAGATACACTATTAAAAAAAATTCTTTTATATCAAGGATAATGGGATAAGCACTCATGTACTTCTCTATCATCTAGTCCCCCGTGTGTCTGCAGTTTTGTAAATATTTCATCTGTTCCCGCCGGCACACATGGCTTACTCTTACGAAAAGCGGAACAGGATTTAACGTGTGTGCAAGATGTTCTGCGTGCGTTCGCACACGGGGCCTTGGTTTACAGTCTCATCCGAAACACTTTAGGGGAGAGTGAAGTCAGCACTGATGTTATCTTTAGAGGAAACAATCCCCTCCAACGGGAATCGAACCCGGGTCGTCAAATTGCCAGCGCAATGGTCTGACCACTAGGCTATCCCATCCCCACTATGAGAGAGAAAGAGAGTGTGAGTACGAACCCAAGCATTTGACGAGAAAAAATCGGTTTATGTCAACCCTCAACTGAATAGACATAGAATAAGATAAGCATAAATGTTTATAGGTTGGAAACAATGTTTGTTTTGTAAATCAAGATATACTTTTTGTGACCAAGTCTAACTTTTCTCTGTATTGTTTTTGCAGATGATACTTTACTTATTTTCTTGTTCTTTTTTACATAAAAGAAAATAATCAAACCAATCATTATTTGCTTATTGGTTTACGTATTGAAGTGTTGACACACCTTGTTTTTTGTTTTTTGTTTGTCTGTTTGTTTTCTTTTGTTTTCTTGTTTTTATGTCTTTTTTTGCATTGAAAAACTCCTGAACATTGCTAAACACTAAGGAACCAGCGCTAATATAATTCATACTAAATTCTTATCTTTGAAATGGACACGACACAAAGAAAGGAAAGAAGAAAAAGAACAGGAAAAGGAGAAAAAAAAAAACCCTACTGAAACGTGTAACTCGATTTACGTATGATTACCTGCCACTGAAGTGTTTTAAAACGTTTTTGCTGAATTATCTCCCACTACAAATGAGTCAGTTTTGTCCCTTATTGACTGATAAGCATTGAGATTACCTTCCATAATTAAGTTGCTATTTTTTTGCGGTTACAATTCGTTGTTGGAGTGTGATCCTGCCAAGGAAAAAACCTCCGAAAACAGGAATTGATGTCTATACAGGCTGACACACATGCACAGAGACAGCCAAATTCAGATTAAAACTTTTTTAAAAAAACACAACTGAATAAAAAATATGATTTTCAAATGAAAATTTGAAAAAAAAAAACCCCACACATTAAAATATTATTGTTGAATGAGATTTTTGAGACACTATACTCCTAATCTCAAAAGTCAAATCGTTTTCCTCTTTGGTTTCTCACTTTCTGCCACACCCTCAGGAGTGGGGGATTTGACGTTCATAGAAGGCGTGTGTTTCCGTTGGCACTGAGGGGATTAAGTCCTTTAAGTGTGACACGAGTTGCCGCCCCTCTTCCCTGCAAGCCCTTGAGGGGATGAGACCAGAACTAAGATCCCTGTGTGAAGGCCTGGTATCTTGTGGCACACACCAAACCCTCCTGTGGGCCCAGTGGTTAGAGCCCTGTACTCGTCATCTGACTGTCCGGGTTCGAGCCACCACTGTTCGAGGGAATTTTTTTCCCCTGGAGTTAACATCAGTACCGACTCCGCTTACCTGAAAGGCCTTCGGAAGAGACTATAAACAGAGGTTCCGTGTGCGAATGCACGCAGAACATTTTGCGCACACGTTGAAACCAGGCCACCGAGTGCGGGTAGGAAATGATGAAAGCATTTTAAAACCCAAACCAAACAAAAACAAAACAAAAAAGCTCATGCACACTAGTGCCGTGGTTGCCGTAGAAGTCTGCATGGGGCTACATTAATGGAGGGGGAAAAAAGAGAAAGGTTGCTTATGCAAAATCTGATCATTGGTGAACTTCAGAGCTCTAGCCAGGAACTAACGACGAAAAAACAACAACAAAAACCCAGCTACAAACACAGTTCTGACTGCCGTCCCCTGCAGGCCCTTTTGTTACATTTTATTATATTTTACTTTATCTTATTTTATTATTATAACTTTTTTTTGAGGATATTGGAATTAGCACTCATGTGCCTTTTTACATCCAGTCCCCATGTGTGTACAGTTTTGTTTGTCATCCGTTCCCATCGGCACACAATCTTGTGCACACGTTTAAAACATGTTCCGCTTTTCGTAAGAGTAGGTCATTGTGGGCCAGTGGGAACAGATGACAAGATTTACAAAACTGCATACACACGGGGACTTGATGTAAAAAAAGCACACGAGTGCTTATTCCAGTATCCTCGATATAAAATAATAAATAAATAAATAAATAAAATAAAATAAACATACACACATTTCAGCAAAGAAACTGATCCACCCAAACAGAAAACAAAATAAAACACACACACAAACACACACACAAAAAACCCCTCAAAAGCAGAAAGTGAGAGAAAAAAGCCTCCGCCCCCACACACTCTTTGGTCTTACTCTCAAAAGCACACCAGGGATTTTATTATTTTTACATTGAATTCTTTGAAGAAAGTATCTCTCTCTTGTAGGCATGTTTTGAGGCAGAAGGACTATCAACACAGCTGTATCTTGTGTTTTTGTTTTTTTTCCATTTTTTACCAGAAGAAGTTCGATAAACGAGCAGCCCTAATCAGGACTGAATCATTAGGCCTACGTGATTTCCCTGATGCTCTCAGAGAATGTTTCGATCCGTTTCATTTTTATTTTCACCGCCATGATTTTCTGTCAAAAGACATCTTCCTACACATTTTGACCTTTCACAAACAGCAGAGCTCCCTCCCGCCCCCAGTGTTGACTCTGTGTGTGTGTCTGAAAACAGAAAACATTCGATATGACGGAACATCACTGTCAGTGTGTGTAGACTTTCCAGACGGTCTGAAAATAGGGCTGATGTCAACAGTCATATTCATATTCATGCGCTGGATGAGTTGAGTTGTAGGCTGAAGAAATAAGAAAAGTGTTACAGAATCTATGGGCTTAAGCTTAAGATATGTACGTATTTTGTTCTGCCAGATGCAGAACAGAGAGAGAAAAGGAGGGAACTGGTTGTCAAGTCTTCAGGGATGTCCCCACGGTCGCCAGACTACGGGATAGATAGGTAAATAGATGGATAAATGTATAGATAGATAGAGAGGTAGATAGATAAATAGATAGATAGATAGATAAATAGATAGATAAATAGATAAATAAATAGATAGATAGATAAATAGAGAGATAAATAGATAGATAGATAATGATAGATAATAGATAGATAGATAGATAGATAGATAGATAGATAGATAGATAGATAGATAGATAGAAATAGATAGACGTGTTTTATGCAGCATTTTCATTCTCTTGTAATTCATATCACGCATAGTGTGCAATAGATGTTATGTGTTGATATACATAGTGTACTTGAAGTAGTGCTGTGTGGGTATTGGCTATATAATTATATGCCGAAGTTTCTTGTGCTATGAAACTGTATGTTGAACATTAATCTGGATGTAGTTTCAGTGCCTGGTTGACCTGTATTGGAT
The DNA here is from genome assembly GCA_030674155.1 of Stramonita haemastoma. Classification (NCBI taxonomy): domain Eukaryota; kingdom Metazoa; phylum Mollusca; class Gastropoda; order Neogastropoda; family Muricidae; genus Stramonita; species Stramonita haemastoma. The sequence goes on from CM060337.1 coordinate 47,395,841, forward strand.
AATATTGTACTGTTTTATATTGTACTATACTGCACTGTTGTGTGTAATTTGTATTGTATTGTTTCATATTGTACTGTATGCACTGTGGTGGTAATATTGTGTGTATTGTTTCATATTGTACTGTACTGCACTGCGCTGTTTAATATTTATTGTATGCTTTATATTGTACTATACTGCACTGTGCTGTGTAATAGTATATGTATTGTTTCATATTAAACTATACTGCACTGTGGTGTGTAATATTGTTTGTATTGTACTATACTGTGTAATATTGTATTGTATTGTTTTATACAATCTGTGCTGTGTAATATTGTACTGTATTGTTTTGTTATTGTACTGTACTGCACTGTGGGTGTTTAATGTTGTATTGTATTGTATTGTATGTATTGTGTTGTATTGTATTGTATTTATATTTACTATACTGCACTAAGTAAAGTCAAAGATGGACTGCCCAACCCCTTGCAACGCCTCCTACTAGCCACACAGATCGTGAAGCATGGAGGAAGATATCCGTTGCGTCTTCTCTCATGCCCCCTACGTCCTTTGGACATGGGACTGAGTGAGTGAGATACTGCACTGTGCTGTGAAATAGTGTATTGTATTGTTTCATATTGTGCTATACTGCACTGTATTGTGCTTTGCTCTGTTACATTGTATTGCACTATACTGTTGTGTTGTGTGCCATACTGTAATGTGCCACGCTGTACTGTGCCATACTGTACTGTGCCATACATACTGTACTGTGCCATGCTGTTGTACTTTTGCCATACTGTACTGTGCCATACTGTACTGTGCCATACTGTGCTGTGCTGTGTTGTGCCGTGTAATGTTGTGGGGGTGGTGATGTAGGTATTAGGTATGTAGGCATGGGGGAGATGGGTGGTTGCCATGGTATGTGCTGTGTGTGTGTGTGTGTGTTCGTGAGTGTGTGCCTGCCTGTCTGTCCCTCTGTCTCTGTCTCTCTCTGTCTCTCTCCCCCCCCCCCCTCTCTCTCCCCTCCCCTCTCCTACCTCTCTCTGTCTTTATAGTCATGCAAAGTCCTATAGCACCAACAAGAATGTCCCACTAAAACTGGAACAGAGCTGCTGGTTGTTACTTTCAACATTCCACCTTTATTTTCTTTCGTCCTTTCTTCTGCTGAAGATCATTCTTCTTCTGTCAGTGACCTTTCAAGTGCCCTGCCACGTCTATGAACATCAGTACACAATCTTTTGCCTGTGTGACATTCTTGGCAATGCTGGTCGATCACCTTCCCCCCCCCCCCCTCCCACCCCGACACTCTCCACCCCTCATGCCACCGACATGATCAGCAATCTATGGCAGAACTCCGTACCGTTTAGAGCCCTGCTGTTTACAGTTGTGTACAGTATATGCAACTCTAAAAGCATTGTTTCGATTTTGTGTTCGACTAACGATGATATCTTTGTTGGCAAGAGGGCAAGTCTGAATATCGATGGGAAATCTTTGGGAGGGTTTTAGTTCGTGTGTTGAGTGAGGGTGGTTGAATATCGATTCTTCGGAAGACAGTGAAAAGTGAGTTTAGCAGTGAGTATATGGTTTGTTGATGTCAAAAGTTTTAAGACAAAGAAGTTAGAAGAGAGTGGGGGAGAGAGAGAGAGAGAGAGAGAGAGAGAGAGAGAGAGAGAGAGAGAGAGAGAGAGAGAGAGAGAGAGAGAGAGCAGAGACAGACAGACAGACAGACAGACAGACAGACAGAACAGACAGACAGACAGACCAGAGAGACAGACAGAGACAGACAGACAGAGACGACAGACAGCAGAAGACACAACACACACAACAACACACAGACAACAACACACACACAACACAACACAAACACAACACACACACGGACAGAGACAGAGCACAGAGAGAGAGAGAGAGAGAGAGAGAGAGAGAGAGAGAGAGAGAGAGAGAGAGAGAGAGAGAGAGGAGAGAGAGAGAGAGAGAGAGAGAGAGAGAGAGAGAGAGAGAGGAGAGAGAGAGAGAAGGAGAGGATTGAGTTAATTGATTTTGTATAGGCGAAAACTGAATCATTAAAACTCTAAAATATTATTTTTGTATCTAAAAAAAACAACTCGACACTATCTAGAAACAAAGACAAAGAACTCTTCGTAAAAAAAAAAACACAAAAAAATAAAAACAGAAAAACGAAAAAAATTTAAATGAGGACAGGAAATAAAAGTGAAAAACAATAACAAAAAAGGAGTTTTTAATATTAGGTGTAAGTCGCTCTCTCTCTCTCTCTCTCTCTCTCTCTCTCTCTCTCTCCTCTCTCTCTCTCTCTCTCTCTCTCTCTCTCTCTCTCTCTCTCTCTCTCTCTCTCTCTCTCTCGTGTCTGTCTGTCTGTCTGTCTGTCTGTCTGTCTGTCTGTCTGTCCTGTCTGTCTCTCTATCTCTGTCTATTTCTATCTCTGTCTGTCTGTCTGTCTGTCTGTCTGTCTGTCTCTCTCTTCTTCTCTCTCTCTCTCTCTCTCTCTCTCTCTCTCTCTCTCTCTCTCTCTCTCTCTCTCTCTCTCTCTCTCTCTCTCTCCCCTCTCTCTCTCACACACACTCTTCTCCCCCCCTCTCTCCCCCTCCCTCTCTCCTCCAGTTATAGTACACACCCAGCCATACAAAAAAAAGTGAAGTGTTAAAGCCTCAAAAAAAAGGAAGACAAAAAAGACCCCGAAACTAAAGGCAAGCTGACAATTAAGGACCAAACTCAGCCACCCAGGGAGGGCGGGAGGAACTGACTGCAGGAGAGAATAAAAAGTGGACCACACCAATAGTACACGTACTGTGCCACAAAGAAATGAGACTAATTAGTTGGTGCTGCACCGTTTTTTGTGTGTGCTTTCCTACACAGTGCAGAGGTCTGAGAATATCGACACACCCCCTCCCTTACTAGGCCTGCCTTGCCTTGCCTTGCCTTCTGCCCGCCAGTTTATTATCCACCTTTTGGTTTTTTTTGGTTTTACTTGTCATTATTATTATTATTATACGCATGACATCTAGGGGTAATAAAAGAAAAGAGAAGAAAAGAAGATGAAAGAAGAATGGAGTGAGAAGAAAGAGAGGAGAAGAAGAGAAGGAGAGAGGAAGAGATGTGATGAGAGAGATGAAGAGAGGATGAGGTGATGAAGAAGATGATATGCGAGAGAGAACTGACGAAGAATGATCGAGAGAGATGCGAAGAGATTGACGAAGAAGAAGAAGAAGAATTGCGAAGAAGAATTGAAGAAGGAAGAAGAGAAGAAGAAGAAGAAGAAGAAGAAAAGAAGAAGAAGAAGAAGAAGAAGAAGAAGAAGAAGAAGAAGAAGAAGAAGAAGAAGAAGAAGAAGAAGTAGGAGGAGGAGGAAGGAGAGGAAGAGAAGAAGAAGAGTTCGCTCTATGGCTTAGAGCGCACAGCCTGGGTAAATATGGAGGGCAAGCTGTCACCCATGCAGCAGACCCCCTCCCCCTCCTTCTCTACGTCGCCTGGAAGGTCCATTGAAAAGGCAACGCTGATGCGATGTCCATGTCCCGTCCGCCGCCCCCGAACTGTTGTCCAATTAAACAGCCCCGAACCGCCCTGGGGACTCCAAATCCCCGATTTTTCCCAGGGATGGTGTCTTAACACGACACCTGTACGCATGCTGGTTTTTCTTATCATTTTGTTATCCGCTCCTACGGCACACAATGGCCTGATCTTTCAAAAGGCGGAACGGGTTCTAAAGGTGTGCGCAAGATGTTCTGCGTGCGTTCACACACAGGGCCTCGGTTAATAGTCTTATCCGATTGCAACCATTCAATGTAAATTGCTGAATAACAATTTGCCCTAGGACATTCAAGTACAATGCTATACATGGTATCAACAGCAGAACAAGATATGACAAATCAGGATAATGCAGAACACGTTACGAGGTTCCGTGTGCGAACGCACGCGGAACATCTTGCACACAAGTTCAAACCTGTTCCGCTTTTCGGAAGAGTATGCCATTGTTTGTTGGTGGGAACGGATGACAAAATTTACAAAACTGCATACATATGGGGACTGGATGTAAAAACACATGAGTTGCTCATTCCGTTATCTTCGAAATGAAAAAATAAATAGTCCATAAATATAATAATAATAGATAATACTACACACATCATTTTAAAGTATTCAAATACCCTACATATGTTTCAGATGTATTCAAAGTGAGCCTTAATGTGCCTAATCATTCATAGCTTAAATAAAATATCACATCAAGCAACGTTTTCAAACTGAACGTCATGTACAACCTATACAGGTAAGGTAAAGGTGTCCCATAACCTTTGGGTCGTGGGGGAGCGAGGCATCGAGACCTCAGCTTCTCTAGGGGCATGGTTACCAAGTGGATTGGTGATTGTTTGCGTGCCTTGGTTCAGTACAGTCCCCCTGTTCACCCAGCTGTCAATGGATACCTGCCCTCTTTAGGGTCAGGGAAGGTAAAGCAGTGAGGGAGAGGAGATGGGCGCCGCCCTCAATATGCTGGCCCCTAGAGAAGCTGAGGTCTCTGATGCCTCGCTTCCTTACGACCACATAGGTTATGCGACACCTTTACATTTTACCTTTACCTGAATCAATAGTTCCACCCACTCAGTTGTGTTGGCATCCCACCTATAGAAAAAATGAAGCAGAGGCCCTGAATATCCCTCCCCCCTGTTACACAGACGCCACAGTCAGCACGGGTACCTGTCTCCAAAGCTTGAGGATTCGACCCCTCTCACCTGATTTGTGTCAAAAGACGTCTTCCTACTACACCCTTTGACCTTTCCCAAACAGAAGAGCTCCCTCCCGCCACAGTGTTGACTGTGTGTGTCTGAAAACAGAAAACATTCGATATGACGGAACATCACTGTCAGTGTCTGAAGACTTTCCAGACTGTCTGTGAATAGGGCTGATGTCAACAGTCTGCGCTTTGGTGTGTGTGTGTGTGTGTGTGTGTGTGTGTGTGTGTGTGTGTGTGTGTGTGTGTGTGTGTGTGTGTGTGTGTTGTGTGTGTGGTGTGTGCGTATGTGTGTGTGTGTGTTTGTGCACACTATGCGCCTGTTACAATTTCTTACTGTTATTAAAATTATGCTTTTCATGAACGTAAATACAGTATTGAAAAGCCCTGATGTGATAAGCACTAAAAGGAGAAAATATCTATTACCTATATTTGTATGACCCAATAACTCATATGAAACCTTGGGTATTATCTCAACAATACATCACAACATAACACGACAAGGTAAAATGCTGTATAATAGAGTGTATACTACTCAAAAGAAAAGCAGCCCAATACACTCAAATACAATGCAACAGAATAGAAATAAGAAATCTGACAAGACGGATCAAGATAGGCAGCACAAACACAATACGGTAAAGAAAAGGAAATGATGCTGTAAGGATCACGATAGACAAAACACTAGAAAAGAAAAATCTAGTAGACAATATCACGTGAAAGTATTTAACGTCAAACCTTAGGATCCGGGATGATTTATAGCTAAAGTTTTGTAGAAGACGTACAACAGACAAGTTTTTCTCAGAGGAAATGTCATCTGCTATTTAAAACCTGACAGCAAGGAAGTCTGCGTTACTAAGCTGGCATTGGTAAGTAAGTGTGTACAAGTGTTTTGCTCTGTCTGTCTGTCTCTGTCTCTCTCTGTCTCTGTCTCTCTCTCTCTCTGGTTTCTCTGTCTCTCTCTCACTCTGTCTCCCTGCTTTCTCTCCCTCTCCCTCTCTCTGTTTCTCTGTCTCTGTCTCTCTCTCTCTCTGTGTCTCTCTGAACATCTCGCACACACGTTAAAACCTCTTTTGCTTTTTGAAAGATAGGCTTTTATGTGCCGATGGGAACAAATGACAAAATTTACTATACTGCATACACACGGGGACTGGATGTAAAAAACCACACGAGCACTTATTCCATTATCCTTGATATAAAAGAATAAAAAAGAGAGAAATCTCTCCTCTCTCTCTCTCTCTCTCTCTCTCTCTCTTCTCCTCTCTCTCTCTCTCTCTCTCTCTCTCTCTCTCTCTCTCTCTCTCTCTCTCTCTCTCTCTCTCTCTCTTGTTATTGTTGAGTTGTTTTTTTTTTTGTTCTGTTTCAAACTTCAGCACCAGCCAACCTTCATGATATGTAGGCCAAAGGCAAACGAGGATAAAAACACCATCAAACCAACCAACCAAAAACCTAACCTGAATCCAGATCTGGTTCAATACTTAATGCCATGAATTCTTTTCAGTTTCAAGCAGACTTTTCTAAGGGGTGGGGGGAAGAAGGTTCTGTCAGTAGAATTTCCACCTGGAAATTCTGTGCTAAGAATGTCCTCTTTTCGATCCCTCTCTTTGCTTTTGCCTTGGTCTTTTTTTTCTTTCACCTCCTTCTCGTTTATTGCTGCTTCTGACCATTTATTGGATTTGTTTTCTCCCCTGCCGAAGTTGGATGTGCTGGTCTGACTTTTCAGGCGCTTGACGGCAGCGCAACGTATTTTCACTCATATGAAAGACAACAATATTGCTGTCTGAGCTTTCGACGTCGAGAAAGAAAAAAAATTGACACCATCGCCCTCTGATTATAGTAAAAAAAAAGAAAAGAAAAAAAAGACCATAATTATATTTTGAACGCACGATATAAGTAGCAGCATACAAAGTGCATATTACGGCACCCCCCCTCCCCCACCCCACCCATCCCAAACAAAACTGCACAACAAACACATGATGATAAATCATAATTGCTCAATGTCCGCACATACGTATCGATTTGAGGATAATGATGGACATGGTTCTAATGTTGTCATGAACTCAAGGCCACTTCAACAGTGTGTGTATGAACGAGAACAGTTTGCATGTCTGCATTACCATACAACATTACCAGTACTAACCGATATATAATTGAGAAAATTGCACACACACGCACAC
>CM060337.1:47407725-47412725 GCA_030674155.1 Stramonita haemastoma
GCAAAGAGATAAGAGAAGCAGAAAGACGAGAGACAGAGAAGAGAAGAGAGACAGAGACAGACAGAGCAGAGATAGAAGAAGAGAGAAGAGAGAGAGAGAAGAGAGAAAGATGAGAGAGAGAGAGAGAGAGAGAGAGAGTAGAGAGAGAGAAGAAGAGACAGAGCGAGAGATAGAGAGAAGAGCGAGGAGATAGAGAGGAGAGAGAGAGAAGGAGAAGAAGGAGAGAGAGGAAGGAGAGAGAGAGAGAGAGAGAGGAGAGGAGAGAGAGAGAGGAGAGAGAAGAGAGAGAGCAGAGACAGAGACAGAGACAGAGACAGAGACAGAGACACAGAGACAGACAGACAGACAGGCAGACAGACAGAGACAGAAAGACAGAGAGAAAGAGAGAGAGAAAGAGACACAGAAACACACAGAGAGAAACAGACACAGAGACAGAGACAGAGAACACAGCTAGGAAGAGGTGGAGGTGGAGGAGGAGGATGGGAGGAGAAGAAGGAGGAGATAACTGGAGGAGGCCCCCGATATCTGTCTCCGGCACTGGGTCGTTCTGTCAGCCATCAGGCCAGACTGCTGGCCCTGTGTTTCTTTCTTCTGCCCCGCACAGGGCGGCTCCTCAGGTCGTCAGACCACGCCGAATGCCCTTGTAAAAATCCGGAATGGTTCTGCTCTTCGGGTAGGGGTGGGGGAGGGGGAGTTGGGGGTGGGGGGAGTGGGTGGTGGGAAAGTTGGTGGTGGTTGTGAGTGGGGTGGTGTTGTTGTTTGTGTTGTGTGTGTGTGTGTGTGGGGGGGGGGGTGTTGGTGTGTGGTTGTGTTGGTGGGTGGGTGGGTGTGAGGGTGGGTGGGTTGTGTGTGTGTGTGTGTGTGGTGTGTGTGTGTGTGTGTGTTGTGTTGTGTGTGTGTTGTGTGTGGTGTGTGTGTGTGTGTGTTGTGGTGTGGTGTTGTGTGTGTTGTGTGTGTGTGTGTGTGTGTGTGTGGTGTGTGTGTGTTGTGTTGTGTTGTGTTGTGTTGTGTTGTGTTGTGTTGTTGGTGTGTTTGTGTGTGTTGTGTGTGTGTGTGTGTGTGTGTGCGTGTGCGTGTGTGTTGTTGTGTTGTGTTGTGTTTGTGTGGTGTGTTTGTGTGTGTGTGTGTGTTGTGTGTGTTGTGTGTGTGTGTGGTGTGGTGTTGTGTTGTGTTGTGTTGTGTTGTGTGTGTGTGTTGTGTGTGTGTGTGTGTGTGTGTGTGTGTGTTGCGTGTGGTGTGTGTGTGTGTTAGCTTTTGATTTGTGTTTGTTTGAGAGGGTGGAGGGGGGGGGGGGGGGGGAGAGGAGCATGTGAAAGTGGTGGTGGTGTGTGTTGTGTTGTGTGTGGTGTGTGGAGAGTGAGTATGGTGGGATGGGTGGTGAAGTTAAGTACAGACGAACTGACTTGTTGACTTGAAGACGGATGATGGAAAGAGAACGGAGGGAGGGGGGGGGGGAGAGAGAGAGACAGGAGAGAAGGAGGGAGGAGATGAAGTGAGGGGGGCAGAGAGAGAGAGAGAGAGAGAGAGAGGACAGACAGACAGACAGACAGAGACAGACAAGACAGAGAGAGACAGAGCAGAGAGACAGAGAGAGACAGAGATAGAAACAGAGAGAGAGAGAGAGACAGTGAGAGAGGAGAGAGAGAGACAGGGAGAGAGAGAGAAACTGAGACTGAGACTGAGACAGAGAGAGACACACAGAGAGAAGGGTCAGATTTAGTAATGGTGCCGATATACCCCCCAAAAAAAAACAAAGAAAAAAAAGAAAAGAGGAGAAAGAAGAGAGACACGGGAGCAGAAAGAGAGAGGGGGGGGGGGGGGACAGACAGACACAGTCACACAGAAACATAAGAGCAACATAGGTGAAAATCGAAACTATTTAAAAGCTGAGACCTATTTCAGCATTGCAAAGATGGCAGCTTGTTTAAAGCCCCAAGACTATGTTTCAATGGCCGTGCTTTTATCTCAAGTCAAAAGGATTTCGTTAACATTGATCCACGCCACTTTGAAGCCGGGACTTTAGTGGGTGCACTAACTCTGACCTGTGAGAGAAAGCCGATTGTCAAATGACTCTGGTGTGTTAGAGTGTGTGTGTGTGTGTGTGTGTGTGTGTGTGTGTGTGTGTGTGTGTGTGTGTGTGTGTGTGTGTGTGTTGTGTGTGTGTGTGTGTTGTATTTAAGTGCGTGTGTGTTCTCTGTGTGTGTGTGTGTTGTGTGTGTGTGTGTTAGTGTTAGTGTGTGTGTGTGTGTGTGTGCGTGCGTGCACACGCGCGCACTTTAGCCTTTTTTTCAGTAGACGAAACAGACACAAGCTACCCTCTAGGCTATCTGTGTGTGATGAAAGTCCCTGGGCCCATTACCGATATCGTTACAGCCTGGTCTTAGACCTCCAGGTTTTTTTTCCCTCCTATATATATTCTTCACAACTCAAGTCACGAGGCGCCAGTGCGCTAAATGTGTGCTAAAATGCGTGTGCACGCGCGCACACACACGTACACGCATGCAGGCACGCACGCACAAGTCCGTACACGCCTCTAGACACACCCACATACGCGTACGTATATGTATGCGCACATATTCATACACACATACTGTGCGAACACACGCACAAGCACGCAGACACATATACACTACAAGAGCCCGCTCGCAAGCGCACGTACACATACCCTCCCACGGGGACGGGATAGCCTAGTGGTCAGAACATTGCGCTCGCAATTTGACGACCCGGGTTCGATTCCAATTCGAGGAGATTTTTCTCCTGGAATTAACATCAGTGCTGACTCCACTCTCCCCACAAGTCCTTCGGATGAGACTATAAACTTAGGCCCCGTGTGCGAACGCACGCAGAACATCTTGCGAACACGTTAAATCCTGTTCCCCTTTTCGTAAGAGTAGGCCATTGTGTGCCGGTAGGAACAAAACTACATACACACGGGGACTGGATGTAGAAAAGCACATGAGTGCTTATTCCATTATCAAAGAATAGATAAATAATAAAAAACAAACAAAATAAACGCATGCACTCACGCACGCACGCACGCACGCACACAAAGACACACACACATACATACACACACATGCACACACACACATACACACAACACTCTACCTAACACGCACACACACACACACACACACACACACACACACACACACACACACACACACACACACACACACACACACACGTGGCATTTTTTTCATAGATGGCTAGATTTTTTTAAAGCAAGTTTCTTTGCTTATTTATAGTACCATCTGAAAAGAAAAGATTGGACTTTGACATGACACATACACACTCTCCGGGCTCTAGTATATCGTCTTGTGAAGAGACGTTAAATGGATTTGGACACACACACACACACACACACACACACACACACACACACACACACCCCCAACACACACACACACACCACAACACACACACACAACACAACACACACACACACACACACACACACACACACACACACACACACACACACACACACACACACACACACACACACACACACACACACACAGAGTGAGATGATTTGTTCCTGAAAGCCCTCAGTAAACAGACAAGCGGTGACGGTAACAAGACGGAAAGAGACAACCGGAGCATGCCGGGAAGTTAATCAAACACAAAAGCTGGGATCGGGGACGAAACGAACCGAGCTATGCCGTCCACACAGCACTTGTGTGTGTGTGTGTGTGTGTGTGAGAGAGAGAGAGAGAGGAGAGAAGAGAGAGAGAGAGGGAGAGAGAGAGAGAGAGAGAGAGAGAGAGAGAGAGAGAGAAGAGGAGAGAGAGAGAGAGAGAGAGAGAACCTTGAAACTTGAAACTTGAAACTTCAGGAATAGAGACAAAGATACACAGAGAGAGAAGACAGACAGACAGACAGACAGAGAGAGAGAGAAGAGAAAGAGAGAGAGGAGAGAGAGAGAGAGAGAGAGAGAGAGAGAGAGAGAGAGAGACAGACAGACAGACAGACAGAGACAGAAGACAGACAGACACACAACACACACACACACACACACACCACACACACACACAACACACACACACACACACACACACACACACACACATTCACACACAGAGGAAATCAAATCAAATAAAATCCAATCAAATTCTTTTATTCCGAAGATAATGAGTTTATTTTTTACAATTTACATCTAGTCCCCGCCCATATCAAGGACACATCATGAAACAAAACAAAGACAAAAAACCCAAAACAAACCCAACAACTAAATCGAATAGAACAACAACCACAACAACAGCAGCCACAACAACCAGACAAATAAATAAGTCAGAACCAACAAAGAAAAAAAAAAATTAAAAAAATAATTAAACAAACAAACAGAAAGAAATCCCTAACACAAACACAGGAAAAAACAAAATAATTATAATAATGGTTAAAAAAAAAAAACACTCACAAAAATCAAGTAAATGTTGATCGATGATCTAAAGGTAACGCACCTGCCTAGAAAGTGAAAGGTCAGGGTTCGAAATGTGTGGTGGTTTGAACCCCATTTGGGCCCGAAACCTTTCCCCCATCCACTAATCACCGTGAGTGGTGGTCTGGGTGCTAGTCTTTCGGATGAGACAATAAACAGAGGACCAGTGTATTACACACAGTTATTTAGCGCACCGAAAAGAACCCACGGCAACAAGGGAGCTTTGTTGTTGTTGTATACAGCAGGTGTTATTGTCTGTCATATGAGCGAAAATGCGTTGCACTGCCTAACAAGTCAGGCCCAGCACATCTGACATCGGCAGGGGAGAGAATTGCTATCTTTTCGACAAGGGAGAGAATTGCTGTCATTTAAGTCTATCTGGAAAAATTGCAAGGGAATTGACAAAGAAGGCAGAAAACAGACAAAAAGGAGGTGACAGGAAGAACAGGGAAAAAGCAGAAACAAAGACAGGGATAGAAAAAGGAAATTCCTGGCACAGAATTTCCAGAAGGTTGGGATACTATTGTTTTTAGCAGGCCCCAGGCATACCCACGGGGCA
>CM060337.1:47425225-47435225 GCA_030674155.1 Stramonita haemastoma
ACCGTCGCAGGAGCCACCAGAACGTTGCCATATACTACAGCCCCGAGCCGCCCTGGGACTCCAAATCCCGATTTTTTTCAGGGGTTGTGTCTAAACACGACACCTGTGTGTGTGCAGGGTTTTTTTGTTGTCATCAGTTCCTACCAGCACACAATGGCCTGCTCTTTGAAAAGGCGGAACGGGTTTTTAACGTGTGTGCAAGATGTTCTGCGTGTTTCGCACATGGGACCTTGGTTCATAGTCTCATCCGAATGACTTTGTCAAGCAACTTTCAGGTTAATTTATCAGGAAGAATGTGGTGGCAGGTGCACAGTTTTGTTTGTCTTAGAATAAATACCACTCCTTTGATGAATGTTTCATCATGTGTCCCTGAAGAGTTACCGCCCATGAAACAATAATCATGATCCTTCATAACTGGGGTTACATTCACACACCCCACCCCATTAACCCATCCACCCCACTGTCATCCCTTTCCTCCTCCTGTTTTGAAATTATAATAGTCATAATTGTGGAATTTCTGCTTCCTTTTTTTTTTTTTTTTTTTTTTTTTTTTACTATGTACTAATCCATTACGGAATAGCTCAGTGGTCAGAGCACTCGCTTTACTCAAGCTAAGGTAAAGCAGCATTTAGTCTGATTACCAAGTGGATGGGTGACCGTTTGCACGCCTTGGCTTCAGTACAGTTCCCCAGTTCACCCAGCTGTCTTTAGGGTCAGGGAAGGTAAAGCAGTGAGGGAGAGGAGATGGGCACCACTGCCTTCAATATGCTGGCCCCTAGAGAAGCTGAGGTCTCTGACACCTCGCTTCCAAATGACCACATGGGTTATGGGACACCCTTATGTTTATTCCACCACTAGCTGAATATGAAACACATTGTTCAAAATTTGTCACACCCTCAGTCATCTAACACTTGTTTAATCTAGTACAAGATATTTACCCAGTATGTAAGCATGTCTGCCCATTTTAAGTCATGAATATCAGAGCATGTTTTTGTCTTGTTCGGGCACGAAGGCATGCACACATGCACGCATGCACGCACTCGCGCGCACACACACACACACACAGATACACACATACACATACACACAGACACACACACACAAACACACACACACACAACACACAACACACACACACACACACACACACACACACACACACAACACAGCACAACACAACACACACAACACCACACACACAACACACAACACATACACACACACAACACACACACACACACACACACACACACACACACACACACACACACAACACAACACAACACACACACAACACAACACACACACAAGACAAGACAAGACAAGACAAACACACACACACACACACACACACACACACACACACACACACACACACACATACACTCTCTCACACACACACACTCTCTCTCTCTCTCTCTCCACACACACACACACACACACACACACACACACACACACACACACACACACACACACACACACACACACACCTCTCTCCACACACACACACACAACTTCTCTCTCTCTCTCTCTCACACACACACACACACACACACACACACACACACACACACACACACACACACACACACAGTGAGGGGGGAGACAGGATAGTGGTGCCTGTCAGTCAGGCTTGGTTTGTGGACAGTGACATTGGTTACTTCCCTTTCCCCTCTTCACTTCCTCTTCTGGGTTGACTACCTGAACCAACGTCTTAGAGTGTGCGCGTGCGCATGTATGCGCGCGAGCGCGCGCGCGTGTGTGTTTAGTGTTAGTGTGTGTGTGTGTGTGTGTGTGTGTGTGTGTGTGTGTGTGTGTGAGAGAGAGAGAGAGAGAGAGAGGAGAGAGAGAGAGAGAGAGGAGAGAGAGAGAGAGAGAGAGAGAGAGAGAGAGAGAGAGAGAGAGAGAATCATGCTTTTATTCTTTTATTTCGAAGCTAATCGAAAAAGCACCCATGAGCTGCTTTACATCCAGTCCCCGTGTGTATGCAGTTTTGTAAATGTTGTCACCCGTTCCCACCGGCACACAATGGCCTACTCTTCCGAAAAGCGGTACGGGTTTTAACGTGTGCATAACATGTAGCCCAGACCACAGCTGCAATGACCTTATAGTCCTCAGGAATGATAAGAACATCGCCATCAGCTTCAAGATCAGACTGATGCGTTCCTTGATCATGTCCATATTTTTGTACGAATGTGGAACATGGACCATAACAGCAGACATTGAAAGAAGAATACAGCCAATGGAGATGAGAGGCTTTTGCAAACTCCTTGGTATCTCATACAGAGATCAAATCTCTAATATAAAAAAAAGTGAAAATTAGAATAAAGAATGCCATCAGTCCATTTGAAGAGCTAACTACAGTGAAAAAAAACGCAAGCTAAAGTGGTACGGGCAAGTCACACGATCATCTGGACTTGCCAAGACTGTCTTACAGGGAACAGTACAGGGAGGGAGAGGAAGAGACAGAGGAAACGATGGGAAGACAACATCAGAGAGTGGACAGGCCTTGGGTGGAACGATCTGCTACGGAGGGCGGAGGACTGTGGGAAGTGGAGGAAGCTAGTTGCAAAATCTTCAGTGTTGCCCCCACGGTCGCGGGACTAAGGGACAGGTGAAGGTAAAGAATGATGTTCTGCGTGTAATCTCTCGGTTTTTTAGTCTCATCTGAAGGACTTTTGGGGAGAGTGGAGTCAGCGCTGATGTTAACTCTTGAGCGAGATTCGAACCCGGGTCAGCAGAGCACGAGCGCATCACTCTAACCACCAGGGTATCCAGTCGCCGCGCGCGCGCGCGCGCGCGTGTGTGTGTGTGTGTGTGTGTGTGTGTGTGTGTGTGTGTGTGTGTGTGTGCGTGCGTGTGCGTGCGTGTGTGTGCGTGTGTGTGTGCGTGTGTGTGTGCGTGTGTGTGTACTTTTCTTGTGTGTGTGTGTGTGTGTGTGTGTGTGTGTGTGTGTGTGTTGTGTGTTTGTGTGTGTGTTGTGTGTGTGTGTTCAGTCAGCAGTAGACAGGCCGACACTCAATCACCGTTATGCTTGCTCACGCACTCAGACGAGAAATTGGATAGAGTGGCCTCCCCTCAGCAGTGCTCTTCTCTTCCTGGCGGATCCAAAGGGTAGGGCTGGGGGGCAGAGTGGAGTGGGGGAGGGGGGTGATTTGGGGAGGGGGTGGGGGGATATCTTGTCAGGACACAGGAGGGAGTGGGGGAGGGAGGGGAGGTCAGGGGGTGGGGGTATAAAGATGTTTTTGGAAGGAGACTGAGGGTGGGGGATCCTAATGTAAAGAGATGCTCTGAGGACAAGGTTTAAGCGGTTTTCTGAAAATAGATTAATTGTGTTTGGGTTTTGTTGCTGTTGTTGTTGTTGTTGTTGTACTTGTTCCTCCAGATCTCTGTATTGTATTTAAACGTTGTTTTGACCCACATACAGACATAGACAGACACCGAAAGACAGACATACAAACGCAGGCATACAGACACAAACATAAAGACATACATACAAACATACAGACATACAGACAAACACAAACTTACGTTTTGCGATGACATCGATGGCCTAGCTGGAGAAGAACAAAAGCTAGTCAGCCTGGTAAATCACCTTGATGAAACCTCATCAGCATATGGCATGCAGATCAGTGCAGAGCAAACCCAGCTGATGACAAATAGTGCCAATGGCAGCAGCAATGACGTAATTATAGATGGTAAGAAAATCAGGACCGTCCATAGCTTCAAATATCTGGGAGGGATAGTATCAGATGAAGGATCAAAACCTGAAATTCTCTCCAGGATAGCCCAGACCACAGCTGCAATGACCAGACATTAAGTCCTCTGGAATGATAAGAACATCGCCATTAGCTTCAAGATCAGACTGATGCGTTCCCTGATCATGTCCATATTTTTGTACACATGTGAAACATGGACCATAACAGCAGACATTGAAAGAAGGATACAGGCAATGGAGATGAGATGCTTTCGTGAACTCCTTTGTATTTCATACAGAGACCACATCATTAATGAAGATGTGAAAATCAGAATTAAAAACCTTATCAGACTATAATTATGAAGAGCTCATGACTTCAGTGAAAAAACGCAAACTAAAGTGGTACGGGCACGTCACACGAACATCTGGACTGGCCAAGACTGTCCTACAGGGAACAGTAAAAAAAAAATTTAAAAAAAGGGGGGGGGGGGGGGGGGAGACGAAGCAGACAGAGAAAACGATGGGAAGACAACATCAGAGAGTGGACTGGCCTTGAGGGGAATGATTTACTAGGGAAAGCAGAGGACCGTGGGGAGTGGAGGAAGCTGGCTGCAAAACCTTTAGTGGTGCCCCCACGGTCCCCGGGACTACGGGACAAGTGAAGGTGAATGTGAACGTTTTGTATTGTATTGTATTGTATTGTATTGTATTGTATTGTATTGTATTGTATTGTATTGTATTGTATTGCATTGCATTGTATTGTATCACATTGCATTGTCTTGCATTGCATTGTATTGTATTGTATTATATTGCATTGCATTGCATTGTATTGTATTGTATTGTATTGTATTGTATTGCATTGTATACCACTTTAAGTCACGGTGGGTCACTGTGTGAAATTTGAGCTGCTGTCCCTAGCGAAAGCGCATTGCCACAAGAGCAGCGCCACCCATTTTTTTTTTCTCTTTTCCTGACTCTATGCGTGTTTGCTTCCCTATCAAAGTGGCTTTTTTCTACAGAATTTTGCCATGGACAACTGTTTCATTGCCATGGGTTCTTTTACATGCGCTGAATGTGTGTTACACTCGGTACCTCGATTTATCGTCACATCTCAAAAGACTAGCACCCAGACCACCACTCACGGTGGAGAGGATGAAGTGGAAGGGGAATTTTGGGCACAAACGGGGATCATACCACCACACACTCCGAAACTAGACATTTCGCTGTCCATGCAGTAGCGTAAACTGTAGACCACCGATCTACCTTGACATTTCCCCCAGTTTCTTTAGGGAGACGGGATAGCTCAGTGGTCAGAGCACTCGCTTTACCCAAACTAAGGTTAAGCAGCATTGAGCGTGGTTACCAAGTAGATGGGTGACCGTTTGCATGCACTGGCTTCAGTACAGTCCCCCAGTTCACCCAGCTGTCAATAGGTACCTGCCCTCTTTTAGGGTCAGGGAAGGTAAAGCAGCGAGGGAGAGGAGATGGGTGCCGCCCCCAATATGCTGGCCCCTGGAGAGGCTGAGGTCTCTGATGCCTCACTCCCCTACGACCACCTAGGTTATGGGACACCTTTAACTTTACTTTCTCCTTTAGGGGCTGGTTGTGAAGGCATTGCACCAGGTCAGTGGCCAGGTGTGTCTGGCACCAGGTCAGTATATGAGTCGCTTAGCACATTACCCAATTTTGCGCTAGGAGCTATTAAAGGCAGTTGGGGATCAAGTTGTCAATTTTGATATTTTGATTGATTATTAAACTATATCCGTTTATCTACCTTATAATAAAACAACCAAGGCATAATTTTTATTCCTTTGGATTTTAAATGTGTTTTGAAAATACCCAAGCCCTCATTCTGACAACCTGTTACGAAAATAAACTTGCCCGTTTCTCATTTTGTCACATCCTGCAGTCTATCATTTCAATTTGTAATAACTTTGCACAGAATTGTCCGATTTTTTTTCTCTGTTTTTTGTATTTGATAGCCACTTTATTGTACATTAATAACATATCAATAACTAAAAATTGACCTCTGGTGCACTCCGACTTATTATGTGGTGGAGCGTCACGTATGTCTGGCACCAGGTCAGTATATAGGTATGTCTGGCACCAGGTCAGATATGTCTGGCACCAGGTCAGTGGCCAGGTGTGTCTGGCACCAGGTCAGTATATAGGTTTATGTCTGGAACCAGGTCAGTATATAGGTATGTCTGGCACCAGGTCAGTGGCCAGGTGTGTCTGGCACCAGTTGAGCCAGGTGCGGGTGGGGTCAGTCCTTCTCCAGACTCCAGGTGGTGGGGTGTGCTGGCTGTGAAGCATCCATCATCCATACCACCGGCCATAGCTGCCGGCCTGGCCTGGTCTATGAATGGTGGGTTTGTTTTCTAACGTGTGCCTGATATGAGTCTGTTTATGTTCATATGATTGTATGATATTGGTCTGTGGTTTTCTCTTTGGCTCTCTCTGTCTCTGTCTCTGTCTCTGTCTCTGTCTCTGTCCTCACACACACACACACACACACACCACACACACACACACACACACACACACACACACACACACACACACAAAACACACACACACACACCACACACACACACACACACACACACACACACACACACACACATGCCTGTGTACCTGCATGAATATGCACACATGTTTTGGCTTGTGTGTGTGTGTGTGTGTGTTTGTGTTTGCATACGGTGTGCACACACGCGCAAGCATTCTTCCGTGCGTGCATGTGTGTGTGCGCGCGCATACGTGTGCACGCGTGGTCGCGCGTGTGTACGTATGTGTGCAAGTACATACATACATATCTAACCAGATTACTAGAAAATACGACATCTACAAGCAACAACATCCTTCCCTCATTCCATCCATCGAGACCCTTACCCTCCAGCAACCTTCCCCTCCTCTCTCCCCATCTTTGGCCTCCTCCCCTTCCCTCCCCCCCCCACCCCCCTCTCCCCAAGCCGGTACATAGATAAACCAACACACAATTGACCAAATAGTCGTCAGTCTTCTCTAGCAAGCCCTCCCTCTCTTGACTTTTCTGGGCTTAGATCGGAGGGAGGGAGGGAGGCAGAGAGGGATGGAGGGAGGGAGTGGGTGCCAGCCCAGCAAACGCAGTTAGTGGCCTTCAAGCAGCAACTTTCAGGGGCCACAAGTCAACTTTCCCCTTCAACCTCCACCCCCACCCCCCCACCCCCACCAAACCCACACCTGACCTCCAGGGCACGGCAGGTCAAGTAGCTTCCCGCCATTGAAGCCCGTGGCGCGTGCGGAGACTCAATTGTCGTCTGCTCCGGACCTGTGTGGACGTGAAGAGGGAGGCGAGGAGTGACGTGTTATCGGAATGGTCCTGTCGTTACCTCATCAGCGCAGAGGTAGGGCGGGAGGAATACATTGCCGTCATTAGGCTCTTTTGGAGCGGGGCGGAAAGCGAGGGTCACAATGGGACAGGGAGTGCTCGTCTGCTTAGAAGAGGAGGAAGAGGAGGAGGAGGAGGAGTGTTGAAGGAGCTTCCATTCCTGAAAGGTCGTCTGCTGCTGATGCTGATGCTGATGCCTCACTTCTGACCCCCGGACCTTGTGTCGTCGTCTTCGTGTTCGTTGTTGTTCTTGTTGTTGCTGTTTTCTGTCGTTGGAATATCACACTACACATCATTTTCCTTTCTGGTGTGTGTGTGTGTGTGTGTGTGTGTGTGTGTGTGTGTGCGCGCGTGCGCGCGCGCGTGCGTGCGTGCGTGCGTGTGTGTGTGTGTGCGTCCTGGTGTTATTTTGGCTCTTGCTCTTTCTTGTGGGGCTAATAGCTAGATTATCTATCCTTCCTTCCATGAAAGAAAGAAAGAATGAAAGCCTTGCGCTGATCATGTGACGGTCACGTGTCAGAAAGAGGTGAAGGTCACCCAAAGGTCAGGTCCAAGTGGTCAGTTTCCAAGTCACGTCCGAGAACTATGATCACCCCAGAGATCGAGTAGAAAGGGGTAAAGGTGGGGGTGGTGGGGTGGGGTGGGGGAGGGCATGAAGGGATGTTTTTTTTCTGAACAACAGTCTCTGACAGAGATGCTGGATATGAGGGAAGAGAGAACATCTCGCGTATGCGTTAAGATCTAGTCCGCTTTTCGGAAGAGTAGGCCATTGTGTACTTTTTTTTTCATCTCATACTCTTCCATGTTTTCTCTTCCAACGCTGATATGCTCCTTTAATGATTCCTGAATCTGATAATAATATTGCTGTATCAATCCTGATACTGATCATTATGTTATTTTACAATCACTGGTCCTGTCTGATTGAATTCCAGCACTACTGTTTATTTTTCTCCTTTTTATCTTAAGCAAGGACAGTAAAGTTGGTTCTATACCCCGTTTTAATCTGTATACAGTTGCACAGTTTTAATCTAAATTATATATATGTCGAGGAGACAGTCCCGATACGGCCTGTGTGGTTGGCGGGGCTGTAAACAACATGGTTGGATTGGATTGGATTGGATTGATGTCCCATGTCCGATTCAGTCTAATGCTACGTCCAACACTGATCATTATTTTTCCAAGTGCCCCCCTCAACACTGCTCATTTATAATAGCATGAACATTTTCCAAATTGATTTGATAATGCTCCACAGAAACCTCCACCTTGCCCCCCTCTACCTCCCACCCCAAATTGTCTGTGGGTTGAATCAGCTGACGTCAGCAGTTTACCGAGGTAATGACTGAGAAACGGGGACCTGAATGACGTAATCAGTCTAATGACCCAGCACGTAGAAACACCCATGGAATGACGTCGTAGGTCTATGACGTCACATGTCTAAGCGGTACAATGATTGACAGACAACAGGGAATGACGTCAGCAGAGGATGACACCACGGCGTATGATTTCACACGTCACTGTGGGTGTGAACAGAGGTGAAGACTGGAGATGGACGAAGCCAGAAAAAAAACAACCCAGCAGCGATGACAAGAACAACGACTTCAATAATGACATCAATGACAACAGTGTCGTCATCATCAGCGTCGTTGTTGTTGTCATCGTCGTCGTTCCCATCATCATCGTCATCATCATGATCATCCTCATCATCGTTGTCGTGGTCATCATCATCATTTTCATCATCATCGTCATCGTCATAGCAAAAAACACCATCCTGATTAACAACATCGTGATCATCAACAAAAACAACAAACAAACTAACAAAAGAGTGTGCAGAAAGCGATTTTTTTCTTTCTTTAAGTTCGGTTGTTTGTTTGCTTTTAAGTAAAGGTGTCCCATAATCTACGTGGTCGTAAGGGAGCGAGGCGTAGTATGACCTGCTTATGTGTGTGCGTGTGTGTGTGTACATTCGAATTTGCTAAAACCATCAATTGTTATTGATTGCTTGTGTGTTGTATAGGTCGAATGCAAGCGCTTTGATTTGTGGTATAGCGCTATATAAATTCGTGCATTATTATTATTATTATTTATTATTATTATTATTATTATTATTATTATTATTATTATTATTATTATTATCGTTGTCGTTGTCGTTATTATTATTATTATTATTATTATTATTATTATTATTATTATTATTATTATTATTATTATCATTATCATTATTATTATTATTATTATTATTATTATTATTATTATTATTATTATTATTATTATTATTATTATTATTATTATTATATTATAATAATTATTATTATTATTATTATTGTTGTTGTTGTTGTTGTTGCTGTTATTGTTGTTGTTGTTATTATTATTATTATTATTATTATTATTATTATTATTATTATTATTATATTATGTTTTGTCTGCTGTGTGGGGAATAGAAGTGAAAGTTATGGTGAGAGAGAAATGAACAAAAACGATAAAATGAGGAGGAGGGGTTGGGGTAGAGTAATGACAAGAGAAAGATTAGAAATGAGAAAGGATAGAGAGAGAGAGGAGAGAGAAGGAGAGAGAGAGAGAGAGAGAGAGGAGAGAGAGAGAGAGGAGAGAGAGAGAGAGAGAGAGAGAGAGAGAGAGAGAGAGAGAGAGACGAGAGACAGACAGACAGACAGACAGACAGACAGACAGACAGACAGACAGACAGACAGGACAGACAGACAGACAGAGACAGAGACAGAACAGACAGACAGACAGACAGACAGACAGACAGGCAGGCAGACAGGCAGAGACAGAGAAACAGACAGAAAGACAGACAGACAGAGGGAGAGGGGAGGGGGGGATGGAGGATGGAACCAGCCAATTTCACTGAGGTTGTAACTAACCCAGTTCCCCCTTCACCCCCCCTCCCCCCCCCATCAACCGTCTTCCTCTCG
>CM060337.1:47440225-47442151 GCA_030674155.1 Stramonita haemastoma
AAATTTTCCTAACCACAAAACACGTGCACGGGGCACACAAAAATGCACACTCACATCATACCCCCAACACAAGGAACACCCATACTCACAAAAACCCCCCTCACCCAAAAAAACACACACACAACACCCCCCACCCCCACACACACCCCAAAACCCACACAAAAAAACACAACCCCACACAACGCCCAAAACCCCAAAACAAAAAAAAACCCCCATGGATCAAAAAGGACAAAAAAAAGAGATTTTTAAACCCCTAAACCCCAAAGAAGGATGCCCCCCAAAAAATAAACGCCACAAAAAAGGAAAAATGTCCCCGGCCCAATTTCCCCCCCAACCCCACAAAAACACAAAAACACACACACACCCCACACACACCCAAAACAAAACACACACAAAACAAACCCCACCAACCCCAAAACCAAAAACAAAAAGGTTCCCAAAAAATCTTTTTCCCTTTTTTTTTTTTTTTTTCGGGATAAAAAGGGGTTTGGCACCTTGTTTTTTTTTTTCGTTTGTCCCCGTGTGTATACATTTTTTAAATGTCCCCTGTTCCACCCCCGGACACGAGGGGCCACTTAAAGAAAAAGGAACATGATTTTTGTGGTGGGGGGCCAAAATGTTTTGTGGGCGTTCGCCCCCCAAGGGGCCCCCCGGTTTAAACTCATCGAAGGACTTTTGGGGGGGTGGATCGCCCTGAAATTTTTCCTCCCCGGGGAAAAACTTTCGCCGGAATTTAACCCCCGACCCCAAAAGGGCCAAAATCCCCCTTTCTGCTTTAACCTTCCATGAAAAACTAAAGAGGGCAGGTTAACCCCCCTTTTACAGCTTTTTGGGTGGGGGGGGGGGGGAAATGGGGGGGGGGGGGGGGGGTGTACCGGCCCAAAGGGGCGGGAAAAGGTCACCCATCCACTTTTTTTGCCACAAAAATGAATGCTGCAAAAAATGGGAAACTGCAAAAAGAGTTTCCTTTTTTTTGGAAAACCCCTGAGTTCCATCCCCCCATTCACACAGTGATGGCTGTTTTTATTTTGGGGAAAAACTGTTTGTACGGAAACAAGGGGTTTTGGGAGAAAACAAAGGGGAAATTTTTGTTCTGTTTTTTTGAATTTTTGGGACAAAACTAAACCTCAGGGCCCCAGTGATTTAACTGAAGTGGGCCCGATCAAAAAAAAAAGAGAGGGGGGGGATGAGGGGAAGAGAGCAAAACCCGCGAGCAAGAAGAGAGAAGGGAAAAGGGGAAAAGAAAAGGGGGGAGGGGGGAGAGGGGGGAGGAGGGGCAGCAGCAGCAGAAAAAACTGCAAATAACATTGTGTCTGATTTTTTTAAATTTAAAAGTGACGCGTTTTTTAAAAAACCCGTTAAAACAAATTGTTTGATGGTAAATAGAGCCTTGCAAAAGGGGATAGAAAACTTGAGAGAAAAGTCACACAGAATAAAAAATGGCCCTAAAACAAGTCCCCAACAAACCCCTAGGTTAACCCCCAAAAAGGGTACCCCCCAACAAAACCTTTTAAAAAAAAAAATGTTTTTAACCCTTTTGCCCTGTGGTTTTTTTCCCCGGGGGGCCTGATGATTTTAAGAAAAAGTTGTGGATAACAACTTTGTGAATCATTTTTAAAAAAAAAACGTTTCCTTTTTCTTTCTAAAAATTTTTTGTTGTTGATCTTTTTTCAGTGGGTTTTAATTTTTTTGAGAGTTTTTTTATTCGGGGTGTTGAAAACCCCCCGGGGGGGGCCATGGGCGTTTATGTGTTTTTTTGAAAAAAATAAGTTTCTTTTCCTAAAATTTTCCCTTTAAAATTTTTTGTAGGGGAGTTTAGGGTAATTCAGGAATTTTGGGGGTTTTTTTTTTTTTTTTTTTTTAAAACAAAAAAAAAAAATTTATTTTTAAATTTTAAAATTTTGAAAAAAAGGGAAAAAAAAAAAA
>CM060337.1:47442251-47447251 GCA_030674155.1 Stramonita haemastoma
CTCAAATATAATTATGAAGAGCTCCTGTTCGGGGAAAAAAACGCAAGCTAAAGTGGTACGGCACTCACCGAACTCTGGCCGGCCAAGACTGAGGGGGAACAGTTAAAAAAAAAAAAAAAAAAAAAAAAGGGGGGGGGGGGGGGGGGGGGGGGGGGGGGGTGGGGGGGGGGGGGGGGGGGGGGGGGGGGGGAACGAAGACGAAGAAAAAAACATGGGAAGACAAAATCAAGGTGGCTGGCCTTTGGGGGAATGATTTATAGGGAAAGCAAGGCCCGGGGGGATTTCAGGAAGCGGCGAAAACCCTTTTTGTGGTCCCCCACGGTCCGGGGGACAAGGAAAAGTGAAGGTGAAGTTTTGTATTGCATTGGATGGTATTGATTGTATTGTATTGCTACCACTCTAAGTCACTGTTGGTCATTGATGAAATTTGGGTTGCGTCCCTGGGAAAGCGCTTGCCAAAAGGCAGCGCCACCCTTTTTTTTTTCCCTCTTTTCCGTCTCTAGCGTGTTTTTTCCCCTATAAAAAGCGGCTTTTTTTGGACAAATTTTGCCAAGGAAACTCTCGTTGTCGGGGTTTTTTTTAATGCGCTGAATGCTGTTCAACGGTACCTCGATTTATCGTTTTCTTTCAAAAGACAAGCCCCCAAACCACCACCCACGGTGGAAGGAAAAAATGGAAGGGGGGGTTTGGGCTCAAACAGGGACCCTACCACCACAAAACCCAAAAACCAGACGTTTTGCTGTCCAGACAGTACGTAACCTTTATTTTTTTATTTATTTATTTATTTTTTTTTTTTTTTATTTTTTTTAAATTTATATCGAAATAATGGAAAAAAGCCCTCATTGCTTTTTTACACCCAGTCCCCGTGTGTATGCTTTTTTGTCAATCTTGTCATCTGTTCCCACCGAACACGATGGCCCCTTTACGAAAAGGGAACGGGATTTAACTGAGGCAAGATGTTCTGCGTGTTTTTGACACGGGGCCTGGGTTTATAGTCTCCCCCAAAAGATTTTTGGGGGGGTTTGAATCAGCACTGAGTTAATCCATGAAAAAACCCCCGAAGGGAGGGAACCCGGGTGGTAAATAGTGAGCGCCAATGTTCTGACCACTAGGCTATCCCTCTTAACCCCCGATCTACCTTGACACTTACTTCCCTCCGTTTTTTTTTCCTTTTTTATTTTATCCCACTTTTGTCACAGCAGATTCCTCTATGAATTGGGGCTGCTCTTCCCGGGGAGAGCGCTCGCCACAAGAGCACGCCCCCTTTACTTTTTTTTTTTTCCTGTTCAACTGTATTTGTTTCCCTATCAGAGTGACTTTTTTCAAAGAATTTTGCCGGGGAAAACCCTCTTGTTCCCGTGGGTTCTAACTTTTGTGCGTGATATGGGTCTGTTATGTTCATATGATTATAATTATGATATTGGTCTGTGGTCTGCTCTCTCTGTGTCTGTCTGTCTGTATGTCTACCTCTCTCTCTCTCACACACACATGTGCCTATGTACCTGCATGAATATGCATACATGTTTTGGTTTGTGTGTGTGTTTGTGTTTGCTACGCGTGTGCATTCTTCCGTGCGCGCATGCGTGTGCACGCGTGGTCGCGCGTGTGTACGTATGTGTGCAAGTACATAGCTACATATCTAACCAGATTACAGAAAATACGACATCTACAAGCAACAACATCCTTCCCTCATTCCATCCATCGAGACCCTTACCCTCCAACAACCTTCCCCCTCCTCTCTCCCCATCTTTTGCCTCCTCCCCTTCCCTCCCCCCCCCACCCCCTCTCCCCAAGCCGGTACATAGATAAACCAACACACAATTGACCAAATAGTCGTCAGTCTTCTCTAGCAAGCCCTCCCTCTCTTGACTTTTCTGGGCTTGATCGGAGGGAGGGAGGGAGGAGGATGGGAGAGAGGGAGGGAGGGAGGGAGTGGGTGCCAGGCCCAGCAAACGCAGTTAGTGGCCTTCAAGCAGCAACTTTCAGGGGCCACAAGTCAACTTTCCCCTTCAACCTCCACCCCCACCCCCCCACCCCCACAAACCCACACCTGACCTCCAGGGCACGGCAGGTCAAGTAGCTTCCCGCCATTGAAGCCCGTGGCGCGTGCGGAGACTCAATTGTCGTCTGCTCCGGACCTGTGTGGACGTGAAGAGGGAGGCGAGGAGTGACGTGTTATCGGAATGGTCCTGTCGTTACCATCATCAGCGCAGAGGTAGGGCGGGCGGAATACATTGCCGTCATTAGGCTCTTTTGGAGCGGGGCGGAAAGCGAGGGTCACAATGGGACAGGGAGTGCTCGTCTGCTTAGAAGAGGAGGAAGAGGAGAAGGAGGAGGAGTGTTGAAGGAGCTTCCATTCCTGAAAGGTCGTCTGCTGCTGATGCTGATGCTGATGCCTCACTTCTGACCCCCGGACCTTGTGTCGTCGTCTTCGTGTTCGTTGTTGTTCTTGTTGTTGCTGTTTTCTGTCGTTGGAATATCACACTACACATTATTTTCCTTTCTGGTGTGTGTGGTGTGTGTGTGTGTGTGTGTGTGTGCGCGCGCTGGCGCGCGCGCGTGCGTGCGTGCGTGCGTGCGTGTGTGTGTGTGTGTGCGTCCTGGTGTTATTTTGGCTCTTGCTCTTTCTTGTGGGGCTAATAGCTAGATTATCTATCCTTCCTTCCATGAAAGAAAGAAAGAATGAAAGCCTTGCGCTGATCATGTGACGGTCACGTGTCAGAAAGAGGTGAAGGTCACCCAAAGGTCAGGTCCAAGTGGTCAGTTTCCAAGTCACGTCCGAGAACTATGATCACCCCAGAGATCGAGTAGAAAGGGGTAAAGGTGGGGGTGGTGGGGTGGGGTGGGGGGGGATGGGGGGATGGGGGAGGGCATGAAGGGATGTTTTTTTTTCTGAACAACAGTCTCTGACAGAGATGCTGGATATGAGGGAAGAGAGAACATCTCGCGAATACGTTAAGATCTAGTCCGCTTTTCGGAAGAGTAGGCCATTGTGTACTTTTTTTTTCTCTCATACTCTTCCATGTTTTCTCTTCCAACACTGATATGCTCCTTTAATGATTCCTGAATCTGATAATAACATTGCTGTATCAATCCTGATACTGATCATTATGTTATTTTACAATCACTGTTCCTGTCTGATTGAATTTCAGCACTACTGTTTATTTTTCTCCTTTTTATCTGAAGCAAGGACAGTAAAGTTGGTTCTATACCCCGTTTTAATCTGTATACAGTTGCACAGTTTTCAATCTAAATTTTAATATGTCGAGGAGACAGTCCCGATACGGCCTGTGTGGTTGGCGGGGCTGTAAACAACATGTTGGGTTGGATTGGATTGGATTGATGTCCCATGTCCGATTCAGTCTAATACTACGCCCAACACTGATCATTATTTTTCCAAGTGCCCCCCCAACACTGCTCATTTATAATAGCATGAACATTTTCCAAATTGATTTGATAATGCTCCACAGAAACCTCCACCTTGCCCCCCTCTACCTCCCACCCCAAATTGTCTGTGGGTTGAATCAGCTGACGTCAGCAGTTTACTGAGGTAATGACTGAGAAAACGGGGACCTGAATGACGTAATCTGTCTAATGACCCAGCACGTAGAAACACCCATGGAATGACGTCAAGGTCTATGACGTCACAGGTCTAAGCGGTACAATAATTGACAGACAACAGAGAATGACGTCAGCAGAGGATGACACCACGACGTATGATTTCACACGTCACTGTGGGTGTGAACAGAGGTGAAGCCTGGAGGTGGAAGAGGCCAGAAAAATAAACAACAGCAGCAGCAGCGATGACAAGAACAACTTCAACAATGACAGCAATGACAACAGTGTCGTCATCATCAGCGTCGTTGTTGTTGTCGTCATCGTCGTTCCCATCATCATCATCAGAGCAGCAACAGCTAGCAGCAGCTTTGTTGTCGTGGTCATCATCATCATTTTCATCATCATCGTCGTCGTCGTCATCGTCATAACAAAAAACACCACGTCTTGATTAACAACATCGTGATAATCAACAAAAACAACAACAACAACAACAAACTAACAAAATAGTGTGCAGAAAGCGATTTTTTTCTTTCTTTAAGTTCGGTTGTTTGTTTGCTTTTAAGTAAAGGTGTCCCATAATCTACGTGGTCGTAAGGGAGCGAGGCGTAGTATGACCTGCTTATGTGTGTGCGTGTGTGTGTGTACATTCGAATTTGCTAAAACCATCAATTATTATTGATTGCTTGTGTGTTGTATAGGTCGAATGCAAAGCGCTTTGATTTGTGATATAGCGCTATATATAAATTCCATGCATTATTATTATTATTATTATTATTATTATTATTATATATTATTATTATTATTATTATTATTTTATTATTATTATTATTATTATTATTATTATGTTTTGACTGCGTGTGGGGAATAGAAGTGAAAGTTTATGGTGAGAGAGAAAATGAACAAAAACGATAAAATGAGGAGGAGGAGGAGGGGTTGGGGTAGAGAAATGACAAAGAAAGTAGAAAGAGAAAGATAAGAAATATGGAGGAAAGGAGAGAGAGAGAGAGAGAGAGAGAGAGAGGAGAGAGAGAGAGAGAGAGAGAGGAGAGAGAGAGAGAGAGAGAGAGAGAGAGACAGACAGACAGACAGACAGACAGACAGACAGACAGACAGACAGACAGACAGACAGACAGACAGACAGAGACAGAGACAGACAGACAGACACAGACAGACAGACAGACAGGCAGGCAGACAGGCAGAGACAGAGAAACAGACAGAAAGACAGACAGACAGAGGGAGAGGGGAGGGGGGGATGGAGGATGGAACCAGCCAATTTCACTGAGGTTGTAACTAACCCAGTTCCCCCTTCACCCCCCCCCCCCCCCATCAACCGTCTTCCTCTCGCCATCAGACACCGGACCCTCCCTGGGAGACCTCGACCAGGGCTCAAGTATCTCTTTCCATTCGCCAACACCCCCACCCCACCCCCCACCCACAACACC
>CM060337.1:47457251-47499751 GCA_030674155.1 Stramonita haemastoma
ATAAAGAGAATAAAATGATAATTCAACAATCATTACTTCCTTCATATTGCACACAGATTGGCGAATGGCAGCTAAAATACTCCTGTAGCATGTGAGGAGGTGTTGGGAGGGGGGGGGGAGGGGGGTATGTTCTTTAAGGGTCCAATTAAAAAAATAGATAATATAGCATTTCCAATGTCCTTTTTATGGACCACGCCCATATGTCGTATACACGTGCGCGCGCGCGCGCACAGAGAGAGAGAGAGAGAGGAGAGAGAGAGAGAGAGAGAGAGAGAGAGAGAGAGAGAGAGAGAGAGAGAGAGAGAGAGAGAGAGAGAGAGGAGTGGGGTAAAGCGTGGGGGTGGAGGTGGAGAGTAATAGCTTGTCAATTTCAGAACTCAAGGAACCAAGTTCGTTATCTTTAAAAAAATATTCATTTATTAAGATTTTATCTTATTATCATTTTTTTTTTACATATATAATTGTTTTCACAAATAAAAGTTACGCTGATAATTGCTTGGCAAACAAACAAACATGGCGGGTTTTGTTCGTCCAGGAAATGATTCTTTCGTTCAATGATGATAAAAGGAGAGAGAGAGAGAGAGAGAGAGAGAGAGAGAGAGAGAGAGAGAGAGAGAGAGAGAGAGAGAGGAGAGAGAGAGAGAGAGAGAGAGAGAGAGAGCGCAAAAAAAACAACTCCCAACAAAGACTACCCCCAACCACACAACACCTTATGCATGATCTATAATAGCACAAAACACAAAAGTGCGTCTGTGTGAGTCTGTTTGTCTTTTTTCTGTTATTAAAAAGAAACAAAAAACACCCCCCCCAAAAAAAACAACAACCCACCAACCTCACTTATAAATAACACTCTCCTCTAGATGTAATTCATTGTCATTGCCTTGAACGAACGTTTCACATGCACCAAAAAATAAAATAAAATAAAATAAAATAAAATAAACTCCCCCACAGAACAGTGTATGCACATGGATTTTCATTCTCTACTTCTACCGGAATGAAACTAGCAGCTGTTTCAACTCTAGACGCAGGCGGGGGTTTCAAGTGAGAACGTGGGTTGTCTCTCTAGCTCACACACATAACAACCACAATAAGTATTTCGTGCTGACAGCAATGCGAACACTGAATCAGTATTTCTCTTCCCCTGTTGGTCCCCCCCCCCCAGCCCCTTCTTTACACACCACACACACACACACACACACACACACACAACGCACGCACGCAACACACACACACACACACACGCGCACGCGCGCACACACACACACACACACGGCAGAAAAAAATCCCCTAAAGGTGAACCATAATAACAGCTATTCCCCTGGCTCTGACGTAATCTAACAATAACAATTCTTTTTAGCGCTGAGTAAAACATAGACACACAAACTCAAAATTTCAAGTGAATAATCATTTTCAAAATGAATTATCCCTGGCTCTGATATAAGTTAAAAAAATATATGTTAAAAAAAACAATCACTAAACAAAACAATTGAAAACAAAAAAAAAATACATTTTCAAAAAAGCTTGATTTATTTTCAAACGACAATAATTTTCTGAAAGGTGTGCTCTTTTACTGGTCTTCGTTTTAGATACAAGAAAAAGAGAGGGAGGGAATATCATCCCCCTCCTCCACAAAAAACGAAAAAGAAAAAGAGGAAAAGAGAAAAACCAAACACAAAAAATCAAATCCAAACAAAAAAAAGCATACGCAACAAAATGATCTGGAAAAACCTCAAACCCCAAAAGACACAGACCAAACTCCCCAACGACAGTGGAAGCGTGTGTGCAGTGTTGATGGACTGTTTCACAATCATCATGGCCTGTCTGTAGTAATATGCTGGCAGGACTTCTCCTAGAAGGTGGCTGACGGCTACCCCCCTCTTCCCACCCCCCCCCCCTCCCCTCACACACACGCACACATCCAGTGATGTCAGCGTCTTCGGGTCAGGGGCCCAGACCAAGTTGGTTAAGCTTCAGTATTAGTTTTCTCCTGTAGTGTAGTGTACTGTGCTGTACACCATTGTTCATCATGATGGTCACACAGCTGGCTAGGTGCAGTCACAGAGAACAGAGAACAGACGTGGGAGGGAACTGACCCCTCATGCATGGATGGAAAACTGGTGTATGGAGTCATGGCATGCAGTCAGTAGCAACATGCAAAATAAAATAAAGAGAATAAATACCGAGACCTCACCCCCCTCCCGAAAGAAAAATGACGTTCAAGTGGTAAATCTGTTGTCCTCATATTTACTCAGCAGATGACATACGCATACCCTCGCCTGACACGGAGTGCCAGTCATTGCTACACAGAATCACACAGTGTGACATCGTTTTTAAACCCCCCCCCCCCCAAACCCTGCAATAGAATACACCCCCCCAAAAAAAAAACAGTCTTTAAACACACACACACCCCTCCCCCCCAAACCCTGCAACAGAATACACCCCAAAAAACCACCATCGCTGTCATGTCAAACCCCCGGTCAAGAGAATAAGAGTTGCATTGAAAACATGTCGCTCTTAGTGTGGGCTTTCTCCCATCCCTTTCTATGGGATGAGAAAGCGTTTGAACTGAATCGACTCTGTGACTGAACGTATGGCACCGAGCTCAGTTTGGGGGCAGCAGGTTGGAACACAACAAAGCACACTTGCACCACCGCGGTTGTCCTTCCTGACATCCTGTTCCAGGAAATTGGGTTCGGAGAAATTATTGGAACCACAGTCTATCCACCCCCCCCCCCCCATTTCCGAGTTGCCCTTCCCTTCCCCTCCCCCCGATACTGTGTCCTCCTCCACTGACGCGCTATGACCACAGACATGTGGAATGATTCAGCATGAACCGGCCATGTTACCCCTGATCTAAGCGATCTTATGCGGCAGCTTTACTTCCAAATGCAAAACGTTCAAAATCAGGAGGAATTTCGGGGGGTCCGACCCCTCCATTCATAAAGGAGTTTACGGCACACAACAGACAGATCAGTATAACTGCGCGGTTAATATTACCTCCCTTGTTGATCTCTACCACAGAGAAAGTAGGTTTACCTTGAAAAGAGGTCATGGGAAGGGACCTACAAACCTACCATACTGTGTACTGACCACAGAAAGGTTAAAGCTCGCACAGTTAGGAATAGTCATTCTGGTCCTAAGATAGCCCGAAAAACTGCAGTTACGTTGACCATAAACTTTGCCGACAATGATGGACAACCATCACTCATCGAACGCAAATTTCTGCTGTTTGGCGGTTAACAACGTTCCGTCAACTCGACGCTAAGTTCATGGACAAAGGCACAACCGCCCTGAGGACTGGTAACCTTGCTGCTGTGACCATGGTTAGTTCAGTGACACAAGACCTCTCCTCTCCCAGCAGAACTCTAGGCAGCAGTGCTCCTGTCAGACCAACAGACCCGACATGCTCCACGATCCAAGCGCGGGTCAGTCTGAGGCAGGTCTTCAAGGCTGGGTTCAAATCCTCAGCTGTATGTGCTCCACGCTAAGTTGGGTGTAGGCCTACAGTCAGTTCACACAATCGCTGTGGCAAATTCACGCTTGTTGCCACACAAAAGTCCACCAAATTAAATACATTAAACTTTCCTAAACAAAACAAATAACAACACAATAAAAATCCAAAATGGAAAAAAATGTGTCAATGTTCTCCCAGAGTGACCCGCTGCAGAGTGCACAAGATACAGCTCTGTTTCCCCTTAGACCACAGGCCTCCCTGACACACAACACTACACCTCATGATCACGTATGGCTGGCAGCCAGTCTGCTGATGTATGATCCCAGATTAAAAAAAAGTAACAAAACCAAAACAAAGAGATACCTTAAGGAACAACCAAATCAAATACCGCAGATTAAAAACGCCAAAAGTTTTGAAGTTCGCATGAGCAGACATAGAATTCATGGTCACTTGTGCAAATAACACTACAGGACGGACACTACATGCCTATTCCATGTGTTTATACATCAATATCTATTCCAGTGTTTATATATCACTACCTATTTCCAGTGTTTATATATCACTACCTATTCCAGTGTTATATCACTACCTATTCCAGTGTTTATTATACACTTATCCATGTTATACCACACTACATATTCTAGCTTTATACCATCCCTACCTTGCTTTCAGAATGAAACAATACACAAGACACCCCACAAACTAAAAAACAAAAAGAGACAACCAACTATAAAAAAGACAATTGGGAAAAAAAACCCAAAGTAAAAGGCAGAACAAAGTGAGTGACACAATGTAAGAAAAGAAACACAAGCACACACAGTTATAAAAGTGGGCATTGAGTGTTAAGGTACAGAGGAGGCCGGTATTCTCAGCTGGAAGCTCCAGGATGCAGAGCTCTGAGCACAGTGACAGTCACACACAGCTTTGACCTCTGCCAGGTCCGCTAAGCAAGACACACATCTTGAACGTTAAATCCTGTTCCGCTTTTCGCAAGAGTAGGCCATTGTGTGCCGGTAGGAACAGTTGACACTATTTACGAAACTGCATACACACGGGGACTGGATGTAAAAAAGCACATGAGTGCTTATTCCATTATCACACAGGGACTGGATGTAAAGAAGCACATGAGTGCTTACTCCATTATCCTCGATATAAAAGAATGAATAAAAAATAAATAATAAAGAAATGAGAAGAAGCTGGGAGAGGAGAGGAGAGCAGAGCGTAGTGTGACTGGGAACTGACTGCATAGCATGGCATCTACACCAGAACACACAGGACACAGACAGCTGCTCACTACTGCCTTCAACAACACACCATCCTCCGCCTGATGTTTGCCTATAGAAGACTTACTGCGAAGAAACCACCAAGGAGTCACAACAAAGAATTGCTTATTCATTTGAATGATAAAAAAACACTTTCAAACAGCCCTGTGAAGCAGATATATTAGATATAAACAGCTGATGCAGCGGACCTTCATGTACATGGTAAAGGCTGTAGTTCCTGACCACCGTAGCTGTACAACACCTCTGGAGATTTACAACAGACAGCCAACAAAAGACCGCTTTGCTGAACCATCGTGACTTCGCCTGAGGTGATTACCAACCGCACAGTCCACATCACCACAGAGACTGTGTGTGTAAGCAGCCCTAGGTTTGGAGATACTGCAGCTTCAAGGAAACTGAGGGCTGACAGGTCGCCCAGCCAGCTACCATGCTGATTGGACAGGACAAGACACGTGACCAGCTGACCGCTGCCAAATAGTTGAAGAGGGGGAGGGGGGGGGGGCTGCTGGACAGAGGGACTGCTCCACGTGGTGTTCTGATCTTCCTTCTTTCCCTCCTTCCCTCCTTCCCTTGCTGCTCAGAGGACAGAGTCAGGACCGAGAGACTCTAACCACCTCTGCCCCTTTCCCAGACACAGACACAACACACTCACCACCTTGAACGAAACCTACAAAGGACATGTTGAATGTGTGCAATAATCAAAGATTTTCATTAAAAACAAAATACAAGTCCAAAAATTAAAACCCCTCCAAAAATATCAAATTATGCCCTTTGACCTCTGCAATAATAGGCTTTTATGCGGGGGGAACAACATTCATTAATTCATCAACAAGAGTGCTCAACTCTGTTCGCCCCTCAGGCGTGGATGCGTGCTATGTACAGTGGAGTCATGTCATTGCTTACAGCTCTGGAAAAAACAACCCCCAAAACAAAAGGACTTTGGGATAGGCATGGGAGGAAGACCACAGCTGGACGAGGCTGAGGATCAGCTCTGACACGGGACTACAGGACGTTGTGAGTTTCGGAGCATTATCAGCTGGAACAAGCAAGGCCCTGAGGGCTATGGCCACTAGTCATCAGGGACACAGGCAGAACAGCCAGCATCAGCCAGCATCACGATACTATACTATACTATTCTATACTATACTATGCATGCATGGCACTAGGACTACAGCCAGACAAACCCTAGGACTGTTGGGGTTTCATCGCCTTGTTGTTTATTTATTGCCAGACATAATTCAAAATGAACATCAAGACCATGTTGAGGTCCCCCCCCCCCCCAGCAAACCAATGAAAACATGTGTTCTCACTTCATTGATAGTGAGTTGATGAGTGACGTCAGATTGTTATGTGTGCAACATTAATGATTGGGGAAAAAAAAACAGGAGAGAGAGAGAGAGAGACAAGACAGACAGAGAGAGAGAGAGAGAGACAAAGAGAGAGAGACAGAGAGAGACAGAGACAGAGAGAGAGAGAGAGCAGACAAGGAGAGGACAGAGACACAGAGAGAGAGTTAGTTCCAAGCCAAGAGATAAGTCCAAGCAAGAAGATAAAGCGAAAACCTGACACCATACAAACGGAAGACTGCAGATTACAAAACTGCGGAATGCATGTTAGAATGCAATCAGTGGCCAAGGGGGGAGAGGAGTGAACAGAACAGAGTGAACAATAGGAAAAAAATAACTGCTAGTTAACGAGTATCAACAGAAAAAATAGACCAAAACAGAAAATCCCCCCTCCTCCTAAAAAAAGAGGCTTAACTCCCCCTCCCCCCAAACAGACAAAAAGGGGGGATGGGGGAGGGGGCAGAGAGGGAACGGTTGAGACCCAATGTCCTTCCAAAAATATGCTCAGAAAAATATAGCACACTGACAAATGTTTCACTATATA
The DNA here is from genome assembly GCA_030674155.1 of Stramonita haemastoma. Lineage (NCBI taxonomy): Eukaryota > Metazoa > Mollusca > Gastropoda > Neogastropoda > Muricidae > Stramonita > Stramonita haemastoma. Next base: position 47,463,879 of record CM060337.1, read on the forward strand.
ATATAGCACACTGACAAATGTTTTTACTATATAATACAGCACACTACAAATGTTTTTACTAGATAATATAGCACACTTCAAATACTTTACTATATAATAAAGCATACTTACGAATGTTTTACTTATACCCTCCCCCCTCCAACCACCCCCTCCTCCCTTCAGTCAAATTTAAAATAAAACAAAAAAAAAAAAAAGCAAGACACCCTTCATTTTACCAGAGACTGTTGTGAAGCATTAAATAATTAATTAAGCTCTTCTCCCTTCAGCAGAGAGAGAGAGAGAGAGGAGAGAGAGAGAGAGAGAGAGAGAGAAGACTTTTGCTGCCTTTTATGGTATTAGCAGGGCTGGACGGGAGGGGGTGGGGGTGGGTGGGCACAGAAGCATCTTGGGACATGATCATGTTGTATTGCCAAACTCCCGTCTAGCTACAGCTCCGTGATGCACCCAGTCTTTAGTTCACTGCTGTCTGTGCTGTCCTCTGGTCTGTGTTTAGGTCTAAGTCAGCATCATCGTTGTGTCTACACTACACTACACCTCATGCTCGCCTTGGACATACATACACTCACTGCCTCTGTCATTGTGTACACTACAGTACAGCTTACTGCCTCTGTCTTTAGGTGCAAGTCCTTAACTTGTGTACACTCCAGTACAGCCCACTGCCTCTCTCTTTAGGTGCAAGTCTGATCATGGTTAATTGTGTACAGCTCCTTGTCTAACTGCATCAAGGCGACTTGTAAAACGAACATCACCTACACCTGGCCTGGGCATGTCAACAACTAGGTCCAGTGGGGGAAAAGATTTCTTCACACACACACACACACACACACACAACATCACATACTGGGGGGTGGAGACAGAGACAGAGACAGAGAGAGAGACAGACAGACAGACAGACAGATACACACACATACACATGCGTTGAGGGTAAAAAGATAAACGCACATCGCACACAAAAAACATGCACTACGATATATAAAATTGGACCAGTATATAAAAAAACAAAACACCCAATACAGATTGTCCATAAAGAGCACAAGTGGATATCACTACACATTAAATTCATGGCAAAATGCACTTCCAAAAAAAACCCCAACCTCATCTATCTTGTCAGTGTTGTTTTACTCAAACACCTAGCCTGCGCTAGCATACTATCACCCTCCCCCACAAACAAATAAATAAAAACGAAACATAAAATCACCAGTAACAATAGTTTACAACACTTTCAAGCATGCGGTCAATGTCTGGTTACTTTCTGTGTAGGTTCAGGCATTGTTCACACATCATTGCTGCGTGATGCTAGACGTTTGCATTGAGCTCTGTTTGTCACAGGTTAGCTTTGTTGGAACAGTAGACTTGGAGAATAAAGAACAACAAAGTAAAACCACAAAAAACTACAGACAAAATATTCACACACCGACCACTAACTTTACAACGATGCAGGTACCAAGTTTACGTGTGCATCATCTTAGAACGAAATCTAAAACCATCTTTGTTTGACTGATAAATTTCTTAGGTGCCCCCTCCCCGCCTCCTCAAATATTTCATCCAACATATCAAAACAAATCATGATGATGATATATCTTCATGTTTTCGTTGCGATTTTTTTTAAGCCTCCGTGTCACATTGCAATACTGTGCTGTTTCATAAGAGAGAGAGACAAAAAATCCTTGATTAACAGAAGATGCAACGTTTTTTTTAGAAAAAGACATGAAAACCCAAAAATCTCAACGCAATTTCATACCTGAACTTGACTAACGGGGGTGAAAAGGGACAGACAGACAGACAGGCAGACAGATGGCAGACAGACAGCCAGACAGACAGACAGACAACCTCTAAACTGGGAGAGTCAGGGCACAAGTAAAGGTGACCATAGTACAGCCCCATCCAGGGTACACATCAGACTTGGGACGCTGAGAAACAAACAGTCCTTTTGGCACACACAATAAATCAATGACCTTTTTCCTGACAGCTGTTACTTTTATCGTGATGAAGAAGAAGAAGAATAAAAATAACTCTTACATTCAATTGTGGATACAGATCTCTTTGGCACAGTTCAAAAATAGGACTACCAGCGTCAAAAAAAGAGAAAAAATAAAACGGTGAGAATCATTATTCCCACTGCAGACAGGAGTGATCTAGGGGGTGTGGGTAATTACTCTACATGGTAAACAGGGTGTACTTCTGCAGAGTCCACACCGTAAACATGGTGTACTTCTGCAAAAGACAGCTGTCGTCTCCTCCACATGCACAGGAGCACACACACACGCACGTACGCACGCACGCACGCACGCACGCACGCACGCACGCACGCACGCACGCACGCACGCAACCACACACACACACACACACACACCAGAATCAGTAAGTTAGGTACTAGAGCCACTAAGGTGAACGGGGTTCTGAGGCACACATTATCAGTCATCAATATCATTTATTATTGTGAACTGTGTAAGAGGCAAATAATTATTATTATATGCATGAAGTTGCGGTCAGAAGAAAACACCACAGTAAAAAAAAAAATGTAAACGTTAAACAACTCCAGCCACACCTGAATTTACCAAGAGGCAGACCATTACAGCGGTGGTGCAGTGTTTGTATTGTTACGGGCAATATGCTCAACAACAAACTGTTTGGGGCTACCCTTAACCTCATATTTTCTGAAAAAAACGCTTGCATAAACTCTTATAATGAACAACACTAACCCACTCGTTGAGAGGCCACTTAAAAAACAACAACAACAACCTAAAATCAGAAATAATCAACTGTTGTTAAAAGCCAAAGCCATCAGCTCTTCTGTGTCAGAAAGGTAAGCTCTTAGATGAATTTCAACGGAACAATAATAGACACTAGCTTGACTTAGGAATTTCTCTGTTAGAAACACATTTATTTTTTGTTTGTAAACTGTTCAAAGAGAACTAACTCGGCAGAACATCTCTTCCAGAGACTAGTATCACTGTGGGTTTTTTCACAGAGATGGTCCATCCCCGCTATGAGTTTCCTACTGGAGAAAAACAATGCCGGGAAATTCCAGCAGAAATAAATGAGTCCTGCTATGAAACTTCTATCGAAGATAAAAACAAAAAAATAACAATTACTAGCTGAGCAGATCTGCAGCAAAACGAAGAACTACCTTGAGAGAGAGAGAGAGAGAGAGAGAGAGAGAGAGAGAGAGAGAGAGAGAGAGAGAGAGAGAGAGAGAGAGAGAGAGAGAGAGGGGAGGGGGGGCTATTACCACCCTTTAACAGTACAAATCCTAACCTCGCAGTCCAGAACTGGGAGCAGAGAAGAGCCTAAAGGCAAATCTGGAGAGAAAAAAGTAAGTAAATGTATCAAGACAATATTGCAAGCACTGACCATACAGTTTGATGTCCATTGTCTAAAACCGCCAAATAATATTTTTAAAAACCCAAACCAAAAACAACATGAGGCTGACGTGTGATATGTTCATCTAAAAAAAGATATTCCAAGTATTTCGCGGACAAGAGGGGGACTACTACTATTACAAAAAAAAGAATGTACGTCTGTGTTACTTTCAGCGTTTCACGGATTCTGTCTGTAAATAACAATGAAAAAAAAAGTCCATAGATATTGATCCATACATTCTCAACTGGTTTGTTCTCTTTGACACAATAAAAAGTTGTCACCGTGGTTATTTTTTAAAAAAGCATTTTGTGGTCAGCAAGGTCATCTCGGCCCTAGAGCAAGATGGCTTCAGTGTTGATGGGGCCAACAGAACACACTGCAGTTACAGCCTTTGGAGACGAGAACAGCTTACACTGGTCTGTATAACTCATTGTTAGTTTCCTTACTGTTGTCATACACTGTCTGTATAACTCATTGTTAGTTTCCTTACTGTTGTCATACACATGGTCTGTATAACTCATTGTTAGTTTCCTTACTGTTGTCATACACATGTCTGTTAACTCATTGTTAGTTTCCTTACTGTTGTCATACACATGTCTGTATAACTCATTGTTTTCCTTACTGTTGTCAACACAGGTCTGTATAACTCATTTATTCCTTACTGTTGTCACAGCAACCAGTTGTTCTGTTATACACGTCTATATTTTTCTTACTGTTGTCATACACATGTCTGTAGAATTCATTATTTCATTACTGTTGTCATACACAAGTCTGTATAACATTATTTGTTTGCTTACTGTTGTCAAGCACAGGTCTGTATAACTCATGATTTGTTGGGTGTTTTTTTCTGTTTGCTTGTTTGGTTTTTTTTTTTTTTTTTTTTATTGTTGTCATACACAAGTCTGTATAACTCATGTTGTTTCTTTTTACTGTTGTCACGTGCGGTACATGGACGGTCACAAATTGGTAAGGCCTGACGGTTAATCAACTTCAACGTACACTGCGTCCCTTCACTACAGAAGAAGACCCAAAGGCATCATCATCATCATCATCATCATCATCATCATCATCATCATCATCATCATCATCATCATCATCATCATCATCATCATCATCATCCCACTTCATTCGCTGTCTGAAGGAACATCTAACAAGACATCTAAAGGCATCGCTGCTGGTTTTCCTTCGTTGAAAGTGATAGCGCACAGACCAGAATTATTGCCAAGGTTAGTTTCTGAACAATGGATGTCAAAGATATGTGGATGAGGCAGGTACCTCAGCTGATCACACAACAATATCAAAAGAAGAGACGGTAGTAGCGCTAGGTACAGGCGCTTTGAATTGTTTAGCAAGATATAGCGCTATATAAATTCCATGTATTATTATTATTTTATTATTAAGCGTTATGTCAGGACCCCCGAAGGTAAAGCAGCGAGGGAGAGGAGATGGGCACCGCCCTCAATATGCTGGCCCCTAGAGAAGCTGAAGTTTTTGACGCCTCGCTCCCCTACAACCACCTAGGTTAAGGGACACCTTTACCTTTACCATTACCAGACCCCCGGAGACCATTTTGCTTTAAAAAAGAAGACATTGTAGTCCTCCTATCCCCGCCATAGAAGACCTGAGTGCTCTCTTTGCCTCTGTGATGGAAACGTGGTGGTCAGAAGCAGTGACAGAACAAAGACGTGAAGGAGTTTCTTCCAAACTGAGGAAAACAAAATAAACCAGCAGCAGTGTGTCTGTCTACCAGCCAACGTCTGTGGAATTCTAGGAAAGGCCGCCATTGCCAAATGGTGGAAATTCTGAAAGTCTCCCTTCTCCCTCTCCCTTCTCCATCTGTAAGAGGCCTCAAGAAACTCTCCCTCTCCCCCCTCCCCAAAAATAGGATTAGCAGGAGTGAGAACTATGCTGACTGGATGTGGCAATACATGACTCATCATCATCGTTATCATTATTACATGGGAACGTTCAACAACAGCAACCCACACGTGACTGACTGACTGACTGACTGACTGCTGACTGATGCCTGCCTGTTCGCTCAATAACACCTGTCTGGCCTGTCTTCCTGTTTCGCGCGCGTGTGTGCGCACAAACACACACACATATATGTATAGTATACATTCGTATGTACATACATACCAGCAGTACGTATGTACATACATGCATACATATCGTTTACTGTAACACACACACACACACACACACACACACACCCTTCCACACGGATCCTATTCCGGGACTGACAAACTGAATGACTTCTGACAGACTGACAGACTGGCTGACACACAGGGGTAGATATGCTAAAGCTGCACCATGTCTGAGCTAAGTCAGACCCAGGTAGGGACCTGAAGGCTTCAAACAGACTGACGGCTGCTGACTGCAGGGAAGGGGAACATGGACATGGTGGATCTGCTTTCTGCTTATTCCCCTCACACCCCTCTGACACTCCTACAATTGCAAGGCACTAACGGCTGGACGTTGTTTTTAGTGTTTAGTTTTAGTGTTTATTATTCCTTTGTCCTCGGATGGTGGGCTCTGAGTAATGAGAAAAACGCAGCCTGTGCTCTTTTCGTCATGTTCCATTACACCAGCACTGTCATGATTCTGATTGTGGCCCGATGACAACGACGTGAGAAATGTCTTTTTTAAAATGACTTTTATATCTGACTCTGTGCTGTTCTGGATTGACAAGTTGTTTTTTATGAACTGTTTGTAGACAAGCAAACATAGAAACAACCCAACCCAACCCTGATGTAAAAAAAAACAACAACAACCCACATGAGTGCTTATTCCATTATCCTCGATATAAAAGAATAAATTAATACCCCCCTGGAGACTTTGGCTCGAATCTTGCCTTCAGTACCTAAGGACGGTGTCATTGGTGACAGACTGAAGAAGAGGGGTAATAAGGGTTAGAGAAAGGTCTGTCACCGCCAAGTCCTCATTCTCTGCCATATCTAAGGTCACCACAGAGCGTTAAAAGTTACCCGGTACCCAGCCACCCCTCCCCCGTCACCTGACCCCACCCTGTGCCCTGCAATGTCGGGTAGTGCCTGTTCTATGCTGGGCCCGGCATGGACAACATAGCTTTGAGAAGAGGTGGGGGTGGGTTAGGGTCATCTCCATACCTTCCTTATACTCTTTACACTTAGTCCATGTTCTACACAGGCTTTTTTGGCTTGGCTGCTAGTTTTCCTGGTTAACTGGAATATAGGATCATAAAAAGTTGCTTACTTAGGCAATCTCCCTGACCTCACTCCTCCTGTCTTCCCACAACCTATCTCCCCAACACTACTTATAATTAGTATTGGTGGTGGTGGTTGGTGGTGGTGGTGGGGAGGGGGGTCCTTATTTCTGTTCTTGGAAATGCAGGATGCTATGACTATGAGTCTGTGGCACTGCATGGAGAGGAGACGAGACAGAGAGAGAGACAGAGAGAGAGAGAGACACAGAGAGAGAGAGAGACAGAGAGAGACAGAGAGAGAGAGAAGAGAGAGAGAGACAGAGAGAGAGAGACAGAGAGAGAGAGAGAGGGGAGGGAGGGAGGGAGAGAGAGAGAGAGAGGTGTACAGACTGGCAGGGTTTAGGTTAACCAGCTCTGCAGTCAGTCTCTGTGGCGTCCCTGCTAACTCTGAGGTGTAGCCGCTGCCAAAGAGCTGGCTACACAGAGTGCCCAGTGCATTAGCTATTACACAGAGTAACCAGTTACAAAGAGTAACCAGTTACACTGATTACCAATGCATTTGCTACAGAGTGCCCAGTGCATTAGCTGTTACACAGAGTAACCAGTTACAAAGAGTAACCAGTTACACTGATGACCAATGCATTTGCTACAGAGTACCCGGTGCATTAGCTACATAGAGTACTCAGCTACACAGAACCCAGTGCATTATCTCAGACAGCACAGGGTTCTTTATCTCTGTAGTCTGGCATGCAATAGTCATGGTCAGACTCTGTGGTGTTCTGTAGAACACAAAGGAAAGTCTCTGTGGTTTTGGCATGGATAGTGTGGTCCACCTTTTGACCTGTGAGTGTGTGTGTGTATGTGTGTGTGTGCGCGCGCGTGCATGCGTGCGTGCGTGTGTGTGCATGTGTCTGGCTGGATCTGATCTGAGAAGAAGCACAAAAACACCTGGACCCCTCCCAGACAAGAAAACCGTTGATATCATCATCTGTGGCCTTTGGATTGGACTTGCTGACACAAAATAAACAGCTGACAAAGCACGGACCTGTGGGCAAATTGGACCTGCTGCTAAAATGGACCCGCTGCTAAAATGGACCTATCTATTACAACACTGCAAACGGATAACTGGTAATATTGCTGACGAAAGTCTACTGGCCGAGTTGAAAGAGAAATAACACACTACAGCATGATGACTGACTATAGAGAACAGAAAAACAAGTCACAGAAGAAAATAAACTTCTCCATACAGATGGCTGCAATTTATGTGGCCCTGCTGAGTGACGTCACATTTTGGTAGATCCCTCCCCCTCCCACCCACCTACCTTCCTTGGTAGATCCCTCCCTCCCCCTCCCCACCCACCCCACTGACATGTAGATCCTCCCTCTTCAACCCACCCCACCTGACATTGAAAACTCAGTGGCGGTGTGGGTTAGCTTGCTCTCAGTGTTTGATTCCAAATGAAGCCAGAGAAGGGAAAGTCCTAGCCTTGCTGAAAGACAGTAGTCTCTAGTCCCCACAGTTCCCAGGTAACAGTGACTACCAGGGCAGACATATAACCAGGACTTGTTGCACTTCTCAAGCAATATTGAGGGCATGGCGGAACTATGATTAAGTTACTGTGTACACAACTGAACTCAGAACACTGAACACTATCTGCAAGCTACAAGTCTTGGCAGCTTTGATCGCTAGTTTGTCAACAACAACCAACAACCAAAAGAGTAAGCTGCAATGTTTAAACATGACACAGACAGGGCAGCAATTCAGGGAGGATTGGTAATGTGACTACACATGTTGCATATTACGGTTGCAAGCATACTGGAGCCCGAGAAGCCAGCTAGCCAGCCGAGTCTAATGGCTCTGAACGTACCAGCTGTGTAGTAGTAGTAGTAATAATACGGCACGAGGTTTATCACATGTTTATAAATCACCCCCATCGGCGCCCTTACGAGGAAAAGCCCAGTGAATAAAGTGATGATCGTCTGCTGACTGATGCACTCTTCTCTCCTATGATTATCTGCTGACTGATGCACTCTTCTCTCCTATGATCATCTGCTGACTGATGCACTCTTCTCTCCTATGATCGTCTGCTGACTGATGCACTCTTCTCTCCTATGATCGTCTGCTGACTGATGCACTCTTCTCTCCTATGATCGTCTGCTGACTGATGCACTCTTCTCTCCTATGATCATCTGCTGACTGATGCACTCTTCTCTCCTATGATCATCTGCTGACTGATGCACTCTTCTCTCCTGTCTCCTTACATCACTCTCCCCCATATCTTCTTCACAATTAGCAGGGAAAATACCAACAGTATAACTTTTTTAAATTTCAAGCCGTTCAAATTCCCGACAAGTATTGCTTTGTTTCACAACAGAACTGAACGCTTTGCCAGCTGAAGTAGACAAAAAAAGGAGGGGGGGGGGGGGGGGGGGCTGATATAAGACAAAGACAGGCCATGACAGGAGCTAGACTGGAAAACATCCACAGCACGAACTGAACACAAACAACAGTGACAAACACGGGGTAGTTTTCCACTCGTTTACTTGCTCAAACCACTCTCGCGTACAACCAACCACACAAACACACGTCAAATAAATAGTGCTAGCAAAAAAAAAAAAACAGAGAAAAAAAACAACCTCATCTGCATCATTCATCAAAAAATGATGAACTTATGAATTCTATTATGTTCATGTTCCTCGCTACCGAAAAGAAAAATGGCACATAGCTGTATAATAAAATGAAATAATAAAAAAAAACCCAGGCTGACACCAAGGGAAAAAAACATCCATAAATCCACTGAATGTTCACTTGAGCTACTTCATCTCGGATATGTTCACGCGTTCTGTTCTCATGATTTGAGTTACAGCATTAGTACAACACATTTGTACAGGCCAGTTTAAAAAAAACAACAACAAAAAAACAACAACCCCAAAAACCCCAATGGTATGAGAGGTATACAAGGTAAACAGTTAATTTTCAGATCATCAGTAACCATGCATTAAGGCCAAAGCATCTACCTCCTACTTAACACCCCACTAATCAACAGACATGGCGTAAATCAGTGAAAAAAAATGACACACAAGGAAATATGCATAATTATAGAATGTTCAAAGGATCGCCTATTTCATAAGTAGCTCACAGCATCGCCATAGATACAGGTGCTGTTGACCATATTAGTTCATTAACATCAGTCACACGCAAGCCTGCCTGTCTGTTATTGAAGCACATGTCATATTCAAGGACACCTGGGGATCTTTCTGTTCACCTTGCTATGCATCCTTTGTGGGGGGGGGGGGGAGAAGTTTGGTTGATTTTGTTTGTAATGGAGCAACTGATTTGGCAGTTAGCTGAACAACTCTTCAAGGACTACTGTGCTGCTAAGGTCCACCAGAAATTTTGAAGGACTCGTCACAGAGAAAAGGGGCCTGTAAAGGTACATCATCAGAGTTTTTGAAGGACTTTAGAGAAAAGGGGCCTGTGTAGGTACATCAGAGTTTTTGAAGGACAGAAACAATTTGTTTTGTTTTGAAGGACTTGTTAAAGAAAAGGGGCCTGTCGGGGTAGGCACACTACAGTTTTAGAGGATCCTGACAGGGACACAGAACTTTGCTGTTGACAGCCATGCCAGGTTACCAGGTCATGCCTATCTTGAAAAAACAAAACAATACTACAGAAAGTCTGTGAGGGTCATGACATACACGTCAGTCAAACAGTTACTGTGTAGCTGGAAAAAAACAACAACCTGATGCCACTTTGTCTTCTGACAGGTACTGGAGCTGAGGGATGGTGACCAGAAAGACGTAAGTTTGAGGGATGGTCACGAGAGTTACAGCCTTTTCCTTCATCAAAGCTGTCAGCACGTGGAGCTAACACCACCTACACTGCCAGTGGACGTCAACATCTCGAGATTTAAAAACAACAACAGAATAGGTCAGAGCTGGACTTGGCATGAAAGACTGACAGCCGCGAGAAGAGCTGTTGGACTGGAGGATGTCACAGGCTGCAGCTCGAGAGGAGGACTGAAGAATGATGTCACACAGGAGACACACCCCACAACACAGTCAGGTGTTGCTGACACTGCCCTTCACGAGGTCAACGACATCATACCTGCTGGGTCACCTTGAAGGTGTCCCTGTTCAGCCCATACTTCCTGACAGTAGTGGGGTGGCTACCATTACCTTGGACCCACTCCCCCCCCCCTTCCAAGGTGTCTGTTTGCGATGTTGACTTGACGTGCTTCTACCCACCAAGTTGCAAGCCAAAAAAAAAAAATCTGGGGGAAAATATACAATAAACTAAAAGTTTAAAAATCGCAACAAAATTTCAACCAAACAATCAATTCAAAAGCGCAAAAGAACGCATCAAAAAAATGAAACCAAAAGCAAGCAAAAAACATGACCCCCCCCCAAAAAAAAGAATTTATAAATAAAGTGACATGACCAAGGAGGTTGTAAGGTACAAGGCGTGAAGGATCGCTGGGTGTTTCTTTCTTTTTTTATTTTTTTATTTGTATCAACAAACAGGAATGAAAACAATATTCGTTAAAAAGACATCCTTCACCTAAACTATAACCACAATCTCCCACAATAAGGAACCTAGGTATGGGTCGATTATTCAATTTAATCACATAAGTAGCGTTTTCACAAAGAACGTAAGATATCAAAATAATAATAAGATCCATACATTTTTTTTTCAAACTGACATAACTAAAGGCGTCAACTTAACCCTATTCAGACCACAGACACAGCCTCCTCCCGTATTTAGATCGGGGATACAGCCTTCACGTCCAGTGTATAGAAAAATGTCTTTTCTCCTTTCAAACAAGAGGAAGCTAATAACGTCATCGCCATCCATGTCATGTCCCCTTTTCGATCAGTTGAAGTGACGTCATGCAAACGGTAACAGGAAGACAAAACCTCACCGTTGGGGAAGGTCACAAACTAAGGTCACAAACTAAGGTCACAAACTAAGGTCACAAACTAAGGTCACAAACTAAGGACCAACAGATGGGGAGAACAGTCCCTTTATGTTGTCACAGTGTCAGGCTTACGTGACCTGGAGTCCTCAATGTAAGAACGTGACTCTAAACACGTGTGTCTGTCTGTCTGTCTGTCAGAGAGTTGTGACGTCACCACCTGACGTCAGACTGTCTTCCCCTGGCGGCACGTGCAGCAGACCTGAGCTCCAAAAGGAGGTCCAACACACCTCAACCGGTTTCGTCATGAGAGGCAGGGAACACCGAGCCTCTAGCTGAAGTGGCTGATCAGAGCAAACACCCCCCACACCCCCCACACCCCACCCCGCCCCACCCTCCCTGCACACCCCAGGGCCAGCAAGAGACCTGGACAACACAGGGGCTACATGCTGAGCTGAGTACGTCTGCACCCACAAAACCGTTTTGCTCCCTCCCTCCTCCTCCGCCACCCCCTTTTATGTAGTTTCCCCAGTGTTCACTGGAAGTGGGAGACGGGATAGACAATATATAAACATAGCCAAAAAAATGATTCTGCACCAAATGCCTTCTTATTTGTAAAGCCTATAAAACAGCGGACCACGGTGTGGTAAATAATAATGATCACTATTATTATTATCATTATGTTGTAGTGGTCTTCGTGTCAGATCCATTGTCTCCGGGTAAACACGCACGCGCGCGCGCACGTGTGCGCGGACACACACACACACACACACACACACACACACACACACACACACACACACACACACACACACACACACACAGAGGTAAGAGGCGGGATAGAGAGATATGCCATACTAGTTCAGCGAGGTAAGTCATGAAAACGATATGTTTTTAAAACGGTCACAACACCCACCCCCTACCCCAACAGAACATCTGAGCGGAATACCTGACTGACTGACTGACTGACGGATGACAGCTGCATGAGCCAACAGGTACAGAACCAACCATGACTAGATATGTGTTGAACAAAATACTACTACTTCACGACTGTTCCACGTTTCACACACCAAGTTCAATAAATAGAATCACTGTACACTAAAAAAAAAAAAAAAAAAAAAAAAAAAAGCCTCCTCCAATATTTCCGCCCATTTTGTAAGAACACAAAAATCATCTCCTGATTAGATGTTAATTTCTAACAGCATCGCATATCATTATGACTATATAATTAATTATTTATATATTATATATTATAAAAAGATATATATACACGAAGCATTTGAAAACGACGCATTTTGTACACATCTAATAAGGATTCAAAAATTAGGCCAATAAATAAATAAATAAAAACAATATCAATATGGCGTAGCCCGAGATATGTGTTGAAATGGTGATTCCTGATTGGCTTCCGGGGCGAAAACAACTGAATGAGAGAGAGAGAGAGAGAGAGAGAGAGAGAGAGAGAGAGAGAGAGTTGTGGGAGATGGAGTGGAGATGAGGTGAGAGTGTTGTGTGTGTGTGTGTGTGTGTGTGTGTGCAGTAAGGAAGGAAGAAAGGAAGGAAGGAGGAAGATGCAGTGTAACCAGGCGATACAAAAATGTCAGCTTCCTTCTCTCTGTTGCTGAAAGTCTGCGGGCAGTTGCACAGAGGACCTCTGTACGCAGGCATGGTACTTATTTTTTTAAAGAAATTTTAACAAGCAGACAAGGAACCATCTTCATGAAAGACTTTTTCTTTTTACAAGATGTATAAATACTAACCCCACCCCTTCCCACCCTTTCTCTCCCCGGCCCTCTCTACAGCAAGTGTTGGGTACTTACTGCCACTACCGCTTCTACTGCTACTGCTACTACTTCTACCATGATTTTCTCTTTTTCTGATGTGACAATACATATTAGTGTAAGTGAGATCTACTGAGTGAGGACTTGGTGTGCATGAGGAACTTTTTCAATACAGGTGTACTCTGTGTTGTCATGTGAAAGGTGTAATACCTGTGACATACTGATTCTTCTTCCCTGTCTCTCTGCTTTACCTTTGGTTCATTCCTTTTTTTCTTTTAAAACTTAACCTTATGTTCTTTTTTGACATAAAAATATCAGCAATATCAATATGCCAAAAAATGAGGTTTCAAAGTTTCCACACACATACAGGCAGCATGCACATTCTCTTTCCCCATCAGTTCTGCTCATTTTTACTTAATTCCTAGTAGGACATCTTTTTTGGTTCTCTTTAAGCAAAAAAAAAAATCAATCATTTGCTTTCTTTGTATCTATTTTATAATTTATTTTAATGATGCATGCCTGCTTTGTTCTTTAAAACATTGGTCTGTTCAAGTATCAGTAGCTGTATTCAAATATCGGATAGACATCGATCACGATCTATGACTGCGCTTCAAGATAAAACTTGAATCAGATCATTTGTTGTTCTATTCAAAATCATAAAAGTGTGCCTATAAAGACACGAGAAGACATTTCTGTATAAAATAAACAAACGCTGGGATGTCGACCATTAAAAAACAACAACAACTAACTCACTTTGGGGCAACTGGTTCAGATGGTGAAAGGTGGCCTCTAGTACGTTATGTTTGCGTGCGTGCATTCGTGCGTGCGCGCGCATGCTAATGCCTGTGTGTGTGTGTGTGTGTGTGTGTGTGTGTGTGTGTGTGTGTGTGTGTGTGTGTGTGTGTGTGTAAGCCCACGTGCGCGAGTTGTTGTTTTGTTTTTGTTTATTTTAACAATAGACAACGCGGCATTTGTTATGACAGTGCTGGGTGATTCTGCTGGTGAAGAAAAAGACATGGCAATGGGCTCGGCCTGGTTCATCAATTAAATGAATCAATGTGTGCTGTGCACTCTGCCCAGCCCAGTCTGCACTGCACTCTGGCTCACTGAGCTACACACAACACAGCTCAAGACTACACCTTTTCTCAGTGCACACTTTACATCATTGGCTTTTTGACTCTCTCTCTCTCTCTCTCTCTCTCTCTCTCTCTCTCTCTCTCTCTCTCTCTCTCTCTCTCTCATCTCTCTCAATCTCTCTAAATGGTAGCTAAAAGTGCTCACAGGTTTTAGGAATGGGGTAAAAAAAAAAGTGAAACAATTCCGAACATGTTGTACCTTGGAAGACTGAAATAATAGTAATAATAATGATAATAATAATGTAAAGGAAAGAAAAGAAAAGTGTGTGTGTATGTGAGCGCGCGCACGTACGTATGTGTGTGTATGTGTGTGTGCGTGAGAGAGAGGAGAGAGAGAGAGAGAGAGAGAGAGAGAAGAGAGAGAGAGAGAGAGAGAGAGGAGAGAGAGAGAGAGAGAGAGAGAGACTCGATGCTTTATTCATGTATAGGCCACCGCCCTTTATGAAGGGATAGGTGAGAGAGGACAAAAAATGAACCACAATAACGGTCTATGACTGGGAGAGGAAAAAACAAACAAAAAACACCCCCCAAAAATCAATGCAGCAATCCTAAATAACAAAACAGCAAATTGAAAATCAACCATATGTGTCGTAGCAAAATTTTTCAGGTTTAAAGCCATCATGCACTCACACACCCACACCCACAAAGAGAGAGAGAGAGAGAGAGAGAGAGAGAGAGAGAGAGAGAGAGAGAGAGAGAGAGAGAGAGGAGAGAGAGGAGAGAGAGAGAGAGAGAGAGAGAGAGAGAGAGAGAGAGAGTGTGTGTGTGTGTGTGTTCTGAACATCAGCAATGCTATCATCTTGCAGAGCATCTTCCGCACACGTTAAATCCTGTTCCGCTTTTCGCAAGAGTAGGCCATTGTGTGCCGGTGGGAATAGATGACATTTACAAAACTGCATACACACGGGGACTGGATGTAAAAAAGCATAAGGTTGCTTATTCCATTATCCTCGATATAAAGAATAATGAATGATAAATAAGTAAATATCTATGCCTTCTCTGTGCCGCTTCCAACTTGGCTGAATTCAACATGCATGAACATGGGTGGCTGCTGTGGATTGCTGTGTCAGTTCATTCATGTAAGGCAGGACAACGGAGAACAAAGTGCACGAGAGAGAGAGGAGAGAGAGGAGAGAGGAGAGAGAGAGAGAGAGAGAGAGAGAGAGAGGAGAGAGAGAGAGAGAGAGAGAGAGAGAGACGAGACAGACAGACAGAGACAGAGAGACAGACAGACAGACAGACAGACAGAGACAGACAGACAGAGACAGACAGACAGACAGACAGACAGAGACAGAGAGACAGAGAGAGAAGAAGGAAGGCGGAGTGTGTGTGTGGGAAGGCAGCAGCTGATCAAAGGTCTGCTGGCTGTGGATCCACAGGACAGACAGACCCCTTTGGACACTGAGCCCCTGCCTCTAGCTCTCCCCTATCCCCCCCCTCCTTCCATTCTCTTAATCTGTACTCCTTTCTCCCCCTCCCCCCCTGTCCCAACCACCACCACCACTACAGCTTCCCCACTCCCCTCGTCTCCTTTTCTTTATACTTGTTCTTGCTTGTCTGTGTTTCTCTGCTCTACAATTTTTTTTTTGTACACACACACCACACACACACACACACACACACACACACACACACACACACACACACACACACACACACACACACACACACACAGAGTTTTATTTTCATAGCTGATGAGTTTCCTATGTGACTTTCTCCTTTTATGAGCATTAAAAAAAAGTAATAAACTTTTCTCCACGAACTTCGAACATGGGTAATTTATGAGACATTGTTTTCTTCACCCAAGTTTAGGCCGTTTCGAGAGCTGTTTCCTCCTAATCATAAATTTTAGCAGTTCGCTGACAAATAGTTTATGACTTGAAAAAAACCCAACCCCAAAACCCGGCCAATAATAATATAACCACAAAAACCATTACACAAAATCATAAAATAAATCGATAGCTTCAAGAATTTGTCAAGCAGTTATCTGGAAAGAGAAAATGTGAACCAAACAAAAAGAACAAAACAACAAAACAAACAAACAAAACTCACGAAATGAAAGAAAAGAGGAACAAAAAACAGAAAAATACAAAGAAAATCAGACCAAAAAAGTGACAATACCCCCCCAAAAAAACAAAAACAAACAACCCCACACACACCAAATCTAAACAGCTGCTGAGAATCGTGTAAGCAGCCTGCTTTTGGAGAGAAAAAACCCAAAGAAAACCCCCCCAATCCTCGGCATGCTTTCGTTTTCAATGGCAGGTAGGTAGCCGCTATACTGCAAAAGGTCCCGGCCGAAACACACTGTGAATAGATAACAATTACACAGGGCAAAAACAACAACAACAACAACAACAAAACAAAACCAAACCCAATTACATAGGGACAGCTTTATCTTCGGAGTCTTACCCACCGTCACACACCAAGGCCTGAAGAATTGCACGTGTACATAATCGTGGAGAGTTCAGACTTTTACCAGGTTCTTCTTATTTGTTTGTATATTTGTTGGGGGGGGGGGGGGGGGGGGTTGCGAGGAAGGGGGGGGGGGGGTTGAGACTAGTTCCGCCAAAAAATCAAAATAAAAGCCAAAGCGTGCACCAAGGAGACTGAACAGACCCTTGAATGAAAAAGTACACACATACAAAAACCGGTTATATAAAATAGAATTTATATATATGCATATCATACTTAACAGAATTCACGTGTTATCAAGTGTCTGGGGGTGTTCTTAAAGGAAAAAACAAATCTCAAGTAATATAAACCAAAAACGTAACTCGAACAATTTGCACCAGAGAGAGAGAGAGAGAGAGAGAGAGAGAGAGAGAGAGAGAGAGAGAGAGAGGAGAGAGGAGAGAGAGAGAGAGAGAGAGAGAGAGTATCACTGAACATTACGACCTATTCCAAACTCCAACTAAAAACAAAAAACACGTTAAACAAAAACTATCAAAAGCAAAACATTTATAAACAAAGACCTCGTCTGATGTCACGTTGTCTTCAAGATAAATACAATACCCCTCCCGTTTCGTTTCTCTAGCAGAAAGAAAAATTGAAGGAAAAAAAATGACTGTGGTATAATTCTTCAATACATTTCGCGCCTCAACGTTATAAATGTCATTACAATCTGTCAACGCGTTTATTTATATAATATGATAATATACATGCGTGTTCTCAGCTGCATCCTCTGCACGTTGACAAGGACATTGACAAAAAGTCACGAGAAACATAGCAAAAAAATCCACCGATACAGGAAGAAGTGCGGAGAATACCCCAGAGACAGTTGACTGCTTTGCATGAAGAACACAAAACACACACTCCGGGAACAGTCGTTGGAGACAGCTCCACACTAATGGCTCACAGGCAAGGAAACGTCTCCCAGCTGTAGACAGTGTGTTCACAAAGCTCAGGCAGCCGTTTTGGAGAAAGAGGACAGTTCGGAGACAATGGCGAAACGTAACAGGCGAACATACTCGCGGTGTGACACAGTTCCATACACTGTTACGTCCTGGGGTTCGGTGACAAATGAGAAACACGCTGTTACAGGTTACAGAGGTTAAAGATCGCCTCTATTTGCCATCAGTAGCCGTTACAGGGTGTACATGAATATGTTCAGATGTGCATATACGGATTTAGGCCTGTAGAGAGAGAATCAGCAACATTCATTCCGTTAAGCGTCAAATCCGAGGTGTCAGAAATACCATTTACTGCTTAAAATCCTGTGCCGAAATGTAACGGAAAACAAGTGATTCCTTTTCTTTGCTTTAGGGGGTGAGGGTTTTTTCTTTATTATTATCATTATCATTACCATTGCTGTTTAGGAGATAAGAACAAAGACAGCAGCGCCTATGTTGAGAAGATGTAACACCAAATTACCATGTATGTCCCTTTATCGTGAGGTATTCTCTCATTATTATAACTTTCCTCTCTGAAAGGAGGGGAGGGCGACAGATTGCCTCTTCTTGCCCATGACTGTTTCACGTCAGCATGGGCGGTAGTCTTCATGTTGGTGCAGTTACTTTTCTTCCGTCCTTGTCATTCTGCCCGAATTTTATTAGGAATTATTGTTAGTCTTCACCAACTTGTACATAGCTTTCAAATCTGTTTTCTGGCCGATGGTACCAGTTCGTTCTTCACATTTTACGTCTTTTCACTGTTAGTGATATTAGACGAATAGTACCAGTGAAACTATCAGTGTGTGACATTTTCCAAGCCTGCTTCCGATGTCCGCCTTATAAAGTGTGGGCACGAATACCCTTTAACCTTCAAACCCAATTCCTATACATGTCCAGGATGGGGACAAGTGTGTGCATTCGTTGTGTTTCCTTCACACACAGAAGAGAAAAAGAACTGACCACACGATGACCATCCAGTGGTGCACTCAGACTGACTACACTGACGTCACTACAGAAAAGATTGTGACGTCTGTCTGTCTGTGAAGTGAAGACCGGAAACAAAGTATAGCTGTGTGTTGTGGGGGGTGTCATGGCACTCGGCTTGTGTGCTGACTGACTGATTGACTGACTAACTGACAGACTGAAAGACTAACTGACTGACTAACTGACTGGCTGAAAGACTAACTGACTGACTAATTGACTGACTAACTGACTGACTAACTGACTGACCCCCCCCCCCAGAGGTCAGTGGCCACCCTGGCTCAACAGTCAACATTGGCAGACGACTTGGGACAGCAAGTGTGAAACAAACGTTTCTTTTTTTTTTTTTTTTTTTTGCAGTACAAATCTTTGACTGGTATGATTATTTACAACAAAACAAAATTTAAAAAGCCCCCACCCCCAACAAACAAAACGTTGTGTGTGTGTGTGTGTGTGTGTGTGTGTGTGTGTGTGTGTGTGTGTGTGTGTGTGTGTGTGTGTGTGTGTGTGAGAGAGAGAGAGAGAGAGAGAGAGAGAGAGAGAGAGAGAGAGAGAGGAGAGAGGAGAGAGAGAGAGAGAGAGAGACAGAGACAGACAGACAGACAGACAGACAGACAGACAGACAGACAGACAGACAGACAGACAGAGGGACAGACAGACGACAGACAGAGGGGGGCTATTCCTAAGGGGCCGGCATATCGAGGCAGCGCCCATCTCTCCCTCAACCATTTCATGGTCCCATTTGAAACAAACAAAAAAACCAAACAGAATGTCCTATAGTTTATCGTCCGAGGTAAGCCATCACCCTAATTATTTAAGTTGAAGGTCTGAGCTTATGAAAAGAGTCAGTTTGCGTAGGTGAGTGTACACTTATAGTAGTTTCATTAACACTAATACTTACGAAATTCTCAACACAAACGGTGCCAACTATCAACGAA
Organism: Stramonita haemastoma; assembly: GCA_030674155.1. Lineage (NCBI taxonomy): Eukaryota > Metazoa > Mollusca > Gastropoda > Neogastropoda > Muricidae > Stramonita > Stramonita haemastoma. The sequence goes on from CM060337.1 coordinate 47,483,570, forward strand.
ATCTATTTTCAGGCAGTAAGAACATTTTTTTTTCTGAAGAAGGCAAAAAAACGGCTAATTTGCTGACAAAAGCCTGGTACGTGAGGCAAGTTGTCTATGAGAGCCAACCCATCAGGAGTCGAGGTTTCTAGGACTTGGGTTTGGAATTAATAAAAGTCAATAAATAATACAAACAGAAAAAAACCCACAAAATCTGTCTCCTCCACTCCCCCCAAAAAAACCAACAGAAAATGGTTGCTCACAGACTAGTTCAAGCGCAAACTGAAGAAGGAAGCAGATTTGTGATAACAATGAACAGCTACGTTATAGGGCTCCTATTACGCACCTGTCTGTCTGTCTGTCTGTCTGTCTGTCTGTCTGTCTGTCTGTCTGTCTGTCTATCTCTCTCTCTTTCTCTGTGTCAGTGCTCCTATTATGCACCTCTCTCTGTGTCAGCGCTCCTATGCACCTCTCTTTCTCTCTCAGCACTCCTATTATGCACCTCTCTATTTCTCTCAGTGCTGCTATGCACTTCTCTTTCTCTGTGAGTGCTCCTATAATGCACCTCTCTCTCAGAGCTATTATGCACCTCTCTCTCTCAGTGCTATTATGCACCTCTCTCTCTGTCAGCGCTCCTATTATGCACCTATCTATTTCTCTCAGCGCTCCTATCATGTACCTCTCTCTTTGAGTGCCCCTGTTATGCACCTCTCTCTCTGTGTCAGCGCTCATATGCAACCCCCCCTCTCTCTATCTATCTCCGTATCTCTCTCTCTATCTCTGCCTGCCTGTCTCTCTCCATCATTTCCCGGACTACAGACTGCTATGTTCCAGCACAAACGACCATCAGGAATTGGGAGGGGTGGGGGGGGGGGGCTTTGTTTGCTGTAGGCTGGCTAAAAGTAGAAATCATATCACTCACATCTGTGAAGGAGTCAAAACGATCTCCCACAGCTCCTAGACATTTCGTGGCGTGGTCTGTGTGTTGGGTGCGCTGAGTGCTAGCTCTCAGGGTTGTCCCCCAGGGGATCAGTTAGGCTCTCCTCGGCTTGACCCTCTTCTCTATACAACAACTGCTTACTTCCTCCTATCTACCTACGTCTGACTTGCTCATGCACGACAAACAAACCTAAAAAAGAGAGAGAGGGGAGAGAGAGAGAGAGAGAGAGAGAGAGAGAGAGAGAGAGAGAGAGAGAGAGAGAGAGAGAGAGAGAGAGAGAGAGAGAGAGAGAGAGAGAGAGAGAGTGGAAGATGAGTGAGTGAGTGAGGAGTGAGTGAGAGAGAGGATTGAGAGAGAGATTGAGAGAGAGATTGAGAGAGAGAGGAGTTTGAGAGAGTGTGTGTGTGTAGAGAGAAGAGAGAGAGACAGAGACACAGAGAGGGAAGGAGAGAGAGACAGAGACACAGAGAGAGAGACAGAGAGAGCGTGACAAACACTGTCTCAGAAAAAGATACTATTATTCCAAAGTAAATCCGCTTCAAAGACAGGTAGGGCAAAAGGGAGCTGCGTAAAAAATCCTCCTCGACATACTGGTATTATTACATAATATAATATGGATATAGATATATAAGTATGTTTGTATATATACACAAAAGCTTCAAATACATCACACGTTAGCCCTCGACTCAGAATCAAACGATTCTCTTCAGAGTTTGGATAAATCATAATTATTCATACACACAAAAAAAGAGACAAAATCCCCAAATCAAGGACAAGCTGACAGGTGCCAGTAACCAAAAGAGACAAAACCACCAATCTCTCTATGAAAAGCAAATCATTGAGCTCTAAAAAGCCATGGCTATCATCACCAGACAGAAGGGGGGATGGGGGGACCAAAAACAATACACAGCCTTAAAACTGGCAGGCATTCATTGAAAAAATAAACAACAACATCATACGGATCAACACAAAAATCACCATGTAAACATAAATTCATAGATATGTTACAAAATTAATAGTTGTGGACTCTTTGGAAGAAACAATTGACATAAAAAAGGTAAAACCGAAAATATTGCACAACTCTTGGCCAAATAAATTAGGAATGCAATAAATTAGGAATGTAGTGACATTTGAGCTAGGACTAGGGGGGGAGGGGGGGGAGGGGATGGAGGGCTTTCGCGATGCCTGTGGTAAACACGCAGCTTTTGTGTCCGATGTTCTGTAGGGAACACGCTCACTGTGTGTGTGTCTCGAGGCTGCATCCTTTCCTGCAATATCTGTCCAATGCCAGCACGGTCCTCAACAATTTCTCTGCACAACCGCTCTCTTTCTCTCTCTCTCTGTTGATCATCTGACAACTTCCTGTATCTCTCCTGCCCCTACAGCTATTCCCCTCCCCCCTCCCTGGCCCTCTTATGTGCTTACATCTTGGCTCTAAATTCCTACGTCATCAGTTCAGACTCAAGTGACGGAAAGAAAAAACACATACACAGCTGACTGGTAAAAACTTCGCTGATGATGCATATCTGACAGGCAGTGTGAGTTTGACACATGTGCATAAGAACATTTCATAGTCATTATTTGTCCGTGTGGAAATACATAAAACAATTTTATATATTGAAAAAAACAACAACAGAGCAATGATAAGTATTGACTTTTACGTCAAGATGTTATCTTTCAAGTAACAAAACACTCAAACATGTAAAAAAAAAAAAATCAAGAACAAAAAGAAAAAAGAAACACAACCAAAATTATAGAAATCAAATCAAACCAAACCAAAAAAAATTGTTGAAATAAATCCAAAACGTTTTGACAAGGTTCACCTTGTAGAGAAATGGTACAGACTGAATTAAATGCAGACACCTTTAGCTCGTGAGTTTAATCTTGCTCCCTCTTTACAACAAACACTACAGCCAACATGTCCACAGCATGCAGGGGGGAAGCTCTGAACTGAGAACCACAGCAGACAATGTCTCTCTCTCTCTCCACACTGAAGCTACAGTCAGCAACTAGGTACCTACCTACCTACCTACCTCACCCCATAAAACCCTTCCGTCAATGCTCAGCTTTTCCATCTGCTTGGCTCACAATGTTCGAACGTGTTGCTCTCGATTTAAAATCAAAAATGGCAAAAAGAAATCTGTGGAAGGTGACCCCATCATCAAAATGAGCTATTTTTGTTGTTATATATTTATTTTATTTATCATATATCTTAGCTGCCACCTCTGGCTTCAATAGTGTTCATCCCTCAACCCTAGACGCCTTGCTCACTGACTTTCTTCCTTAAGTACTGGACAAAGCTCAGACGACAGACAATTAAATGCACAGGTACACACCAAAATAGGAGTGAAAATACACTAAAAACCAAAACTGGATTGTGGAGAAGTAAAACAACAAAAGTTGGGAGTTATTTTTCAAACCCAATGGAATGTAAGCAAGTTGTTTCTAAATCAAAGAAACCGCAGTATAGGAAATGCAGGTGGCGTTAACTGCATGGTAAGCAAGACAGACGCGGGCATTGTTGGGAATGGGAGTCCTCTGGAAGAACTGGGTGGGGGGGTGGGGGGGCACCTGACAAGCCTTTGCCCATCCCGGGATACAGTCAGTATCCCAAGGATATAGGAATGGATAGTCAGTATCCCAAGGATACAGGAATGGATATGTTTAATCAGTATCCCAAGGATATAGGAATGGATACGCATAGTCAGTATCCCAAGGAAATAGGGATGGATGCAGACAATGTGTGACAATATAGAGCAGGAGGAAATACTTTCAGATCTACCTGTGGCAATCCCACAGAGTGTTTGTATCAATGTATGTGTCTGGCCTGACACACAACAGCAGACTTCCTCAGATCCTCACAACCCAATAAACATGCACTCTTTTTGCAAAAAAATCTAATTTCTCATACGAGTGTAAATAATATGGCAAATGATCACAAAAAGTTGCACAAAACATAAAAAAAACATTTTTGACTATATTAAACTGCAAATAAATCAAAATAATGGCTGAATTTGTAGGAATCGAACGACAAACTTTCAATCAAAACTTTTTGCAAATACATTTTGTGAAACATGGCTACCGTGTATATATATATATATATATATATATATATATATATATATATATATATATATATATATATATATATATATATATATTCGTTTTCATACTAAATATTTCCCCATCCAAGCAAGTAAGAGGCCTACTGTTAAGTTGATATGTGCCCAAACGAGTTTACACACACATTAAAAAAAAACAATAACAAAAAAAACAACCAATCAACCAAAAAGTTTATGTCACTGGCAAAGCAATTAATTCACGTTCAACACATGTTCGCTTCGGATCTCAAAACTGACAGTCAGTACTGACTTCATGCAACGACACGCGATACACGATGGTGATGGCTGTGAGGACGAAGCCGAGATGATGGTGGCTGTGAGGACGAAGCCGAGATGATGGTGGCTGTGAGGACGAAGCCGAGATGATGGTGGCTGTGAGGCCGAAGCCGAGATGATTGATGGTGGCTGGATGGAACCAGGCCTGGGGAGGCGGGAGAACCAAAAAATAACCGACAAACAGACTGACCAACCTCCCTCCAAAAACTAAAATAAAAACTTGGCAGAAACGTTTGATGTGTGATGGCTGATGAAAATGGCGTGGAGTCGCCCACTGTTGTCTGGGAGTCCATGATGGATGGATGGATGTCACACACTTGCTGCTGCCCATCTCTTGACGTTGTCCCTCCCTCCCTCCCTCCCCCTGTACTACAGCACGTCTGACGCCCCACAGTCAGTCAGTCCTGCTGCCAGTCCCCTCTGACACACGGCGGTAGGTAAAGAAAGAATGTCCATTATTGCCATTGACTTGAGAAAGATGGGTAACAAAGAGGACGAGCGAGCGAGCGAGCGAGCGTCTGTCTGTCTGCAAGCACTCACCACTTGGGGGACACACACCAAAGGGACTGTATCACTACGGTGTAAAAAAAAAATTAGAAAAAAGAAACAGGACACATTGCAAAAAAACCTGTTTGTTTTCTCCTGTACTGTCCAATACTGGACTGGAAAAAAAAAAACTCCCGCATGATTATAGTTTATATTTATATATATATGCCCCCAGGACAGATTTAACAAGGTATTGCACTGAGCTCAGAAGGACCGTTTCTGAATGGACTGGTAATGATCAATGGCGTTTACTCTGTTACACCACACACACACACACACACACACCACACACACACACACACACAACACACACACACACACACACACACACACACACACTTACACACGCACAAATAAGAGCTCACAACATGACATGTAATGAAAAAATAAAAGCGGTGTTACATGAATGAAATCATCGCACAGATTGTTTCCACTGCAAGGCTTGGTTTTAGCTGACCAGTTAACGTCACTGCAACACTCAATGCCACTACCAACACGTGGGGAGGGGGAGGGGAGGGGGGTAGAACAGGGTGGCTGGGAGAGGGGAGGGGCAGAGGGGAGGAGGAGGGGGGGGTACTAAAAGGCGATGAGACCACAGTCCCTGTGAAGACAAGAACACATCGTATCGTGCCCCGGGCTGGTCAAAAACCAAAGGCATCATTAACAAATATTCAACCCCTCCTCCTCCCCTCCCTATATCCCATAAAAAAAAAACAGCACAGCGAGTCTAAATGACTACAAAATATAGATATATATATCGATATATATATATGTTGTCGGTAAAAGATCGTTTATGCAAATTAGGACTGATTCCTCCAGTTGAAAAGTATGGAGCTGTGGCTGACTGCTATGGTCATGATCTATGTCACGCACAAACAACAAACAACAACAAATTCATCCACATGTAGACACAGTTCATCAAAAGGTTTTTCAAAGTTTTTTTTTTTCGTTAAAAAATCACTGCCATAGTGCAACAAAAAAAAGGAAAAAGAAAAAAAAAAGTCAACAGAAAAAAAAGTGTGTTGTCATCAACAGATCAGTGGAATCCCCAAGTCATTGCACAAACCCCAGTGGACGGTCCTTCCTAGGAGTGAGCAGAGCCAACCCCCCCCCCCCCCCCCCCCCCACCCCCCAGCAACAGACCCTCTGCTGCTCTGTCAGCCAGCATCACAACTTTCATCTCACAGCTCTGCAGCACCTACTTCCCTCCCTCCCTCCCTCTTCCTTCACTAGCCCTTCTCTCTGTGTCATGTCCCCTCTACCTCTGCTTAGCCAGTCAGTCTTTCCTGTATAGCTTCTCCCCTTCTCTCCTTCCCATTTTCCTTTCTTCCATGCATATCTCTTTTCCTTAACGTCTTTCCCCTTTACATGTATTTCCTTTCTCCCTTATATATATATATATATCTTTCCCTTCTCCCCTCTATATATCTTTCCTTTTATATCTCTTTCTGTTTACATGTCTTCTTCCCTTTATATGTCTTTAAATTCTCCCCTGTATCTCTCTTTCCCTTTTATGTCTCTTTCCCCTCTCCCCTTCTCCCTCTTATATTTCCCCCCTTATCTTTGCATTCCTTGCTTTCCTGTTTCCTTTTCTCTCTGAACGCCCATTTCTCCCATAACTGGAATCCCCAACTGCTTCTACAACAGCCTCTTTGTTTACATTGGCTACCCCCCCCCCAACTCTGAATATCTGTAATCATTTCCTTCAAGTCAGATATTAATCTGCTATGCAAAGTCAAAGTCATCATTTAAAAAAAAATCTTTAGGAAGACTTGGTAACTGTTAACTTGTAATACACAACAAAAATGACTGATCTTTACTCTGTTCTGATTTACCCACCAGCGATGCCCTATATCCCCATAAAAAAAAATTTTTTTTTGGGGGGAGGGGGGTGTTTGATCTACCTGTTGATTGGGAACATACGAATAAGTCGTCTTTCGTTTATAGTGCTGTGTTACATGTGTTGTAAGATCATGCAAAAACATACAGCATGGTGGAGTCTTTTTTCTCTCTTTTTTTAAACATCAACAGGCCCATTCTTTTTTCCGTGTCTTCATCCCCAAACTCTGCTTCTCTGCTGTGTGCAGACATTCCTCTTTTTCTTCTCCTCTCCTAGTCTCTGATGTACTTCAGATTATCTCGGGTAATATTGATGTCGGTGTCTTTCATGAAAAATAGCAGTGTTCTGACTCGATTTGCTCTCTACTGCTTTGATGTCTCAAGTCATGCTGGGGGTATAGAGATTACCCTGATCGTATATATATACATCCCATGAATTTTACACTTCATTATCTATTTCCGCTTAGGTATCTTATCCAACCTCCCCCCCCCAAAAAAAAAAAAATCCCATTTTCTTATGGCTTTTTTTTGTCAGCTGCTAGCATTTTCAACAAGTCATTTGCTGCGTCAGTTAAATCAGGCTGGACACGTGTGTAATAATAATCATCGTCCTCATCGCTGAAATATTCAGGTGTCAATGGAACAGCTCAGTTGTGCATAATTATGTCAGTTAACAGTGTTACTTTGGATTGATGCCCTGCCCTTCCCTGCCCTCCCTGCCAAATCTGTCTTCACTATAATCTACAACTGACCACACCCTATCCCATAGATTGCACGTCGCCACTTGTGGTTACTAAACACAGACACACACACGCGCGCGCACGCACGCATACACACACGCACAGAGAGAAAAAAAAACCCAAACAGGCATATGTCACCCACTGGCTGATGGCTAAACATCATCAATGCATCGTCAAATGTTGGACTGTACATAAAACTATTGCAAAAATCCATTGCTTCAGACTGGGGGGGTGAGGGGAGTGGGAGTGGGGGGGGGTCTCTTGTTGGCTTCAAAAGTTTCATTGTTTGAAACATGTCACTCATGCATTCTCACACACGCACTCACACACAACACACACACGCAAACACGCAAACACACATACACACACACACACACACACACACAACACACACACACACACAACACACACACAACGCACACACACACAACACACACGTGTGTGGCCCTGTCATCCCACAAGAGGGGAGGGCCGCACTCACTGCTGTCGAAGAACTGCCTGCCACACCAGGACGTTTGCACAGGTACATCTGCTGCTAAGAGTGTTTGCTGAGGCTACTGTCTGTCTGGCTCCCTTCCTTCTCTCCATCCCCTCCCCACCCCACCCCACCCTTACCAACAAACAAACAAACGAACAAACAAAAAAGTGAGGGCGGCGGCTGCTTGGCAATGAGTGAGTTGCCCGCACACTTCTCGTGGCTTCAGACACGCGGAGGAGGAGGAGGAGGAGGAGGAGTGGAGTTACCCGCCAACCAGCCTCCCTGTCCAACTGCAGTCATTGCCCAAGCCCACCCACACACCTACCCCCGTCCCCACACACACCCCACACGAGGGTAGGGTGGGGTGGAGGGGGGAAGAGAAGAGTGGGTGGCAGCGCCCCTTGCTGTTGTAGCTGCTGTGGAGGCGAGGGGGGAGAGGGAAGGAGGGAGGAGGGTGGTGTGGGGGGGGGGATTAGCTCTTGCTGCAGGACATGCTGTCGCGGTTGTTGTTGCCGTTGTCGTCCTGCCACTTGTCCAGGGAGCGGCGCCGCGCGTTCATGAAGAAGTTGGCCACGGTGCTGACCTCTAACCCCAGCTGCTGGGCGATGGTCATCTGCATCTCCTTGGACGGCCGCTTGGTCTCCTTGAAGATGGCGTGCAGCGTGCGGCGCTGGATGTCCGTGAACACCAGGCGCGGCTTCTTGGGCGGCCTGTTCTCCTCGGGCTGTTTGTCCTGCTCCGCCTCCTTGCGCTTACAGGCTGCCCACACACAACAGCCGCAGCTCAGTTACCCTCTGTGCCCCTGTTCTGAGGACACATCCGCCACAACGCCCCACACTGTCAGATATATGTTACATTGTGGTGTGTGGGGGTGGGTGGTGGGTGTGTTGTGTGGGGAGGGTTGTGTATTGTGTGGGGCTGTGTTTTTTTGTGTGTGTGTGTGTGTGTGTGTGTGTGTGTGTGTGTGTGTGTGTGTGTGTGTGTGTGTGTGTGTGTGTGTGTGTGTGTGTTGTGTTTGTGTTGTGTGTAACTCGTTAACATGTGAATAATCATGAGGAATATTGTGTGGTCGTTAGTGTGTAAGTGTCGGGGTTATATTTAATGTCATAATCTTTTGTCCGAGTCTGTGGGTCACTTAACCAGTCTGCTGTCCAGTATGTCCGGAGGGTCAGCAAATCCAAAGGTTCTTTAATTAATGTCCAAACACAGGACAAGGTCCCATGTATACCAGTCAAAACTACTTGGTGGCTATACATGACACATAACAAAGAGTCTGAAAAGTCTGACTATGTCTGTGTATGTCTACATGTTGAAATGTGTTAATCAAGACAGTCAACACATCTGTTTATGTCCTAAATGGTAAGGTGTGTCATTTAAAAAAGTCACAGTTCTATAGTCTGTTTATGTCTAAAGGGTAAGGTGTGTTCATCTAATGTCAGTCGACACGTTCTATTACCTCTGTGATGTCCTTAAATGTAAGTGTATTAATCAAAAATGATACTCAACAGTCCATTAACATACCCTACGCCCAGATTCGACGTCATTACTGAAAATTTCAGTCACAATGTCAAACAACATCTCCAATGTCAACATATATCACAATGGTCAACAATATATTAAATATCACAATGTCAACATAATTATATTACAATGTCAACAGATCTCAAATGTCAAAATCAAAATGTCTACATGTATGGGTGTTGTTTCGTGTAAGAAGTCTACATGCATCAAAATATTCATACAAATTAAGTGTAAACATGGTTACAAAAATAAAATCAGTCAGAGTATGTCATTCATAATGTAAGAAATGAAAGCATGTCAAAATGAATGAATGAATGAATAGATTAAAAAAGAAAAGAAATATACAACACATTCATACATTCATACACACACATTAAATAATATATATATATATATATATATATATATATATAATATATATCTTGTGTTGATGTGTTAGTGTATGTGTTGTAGTGTGTGTGTGTGTGTGTGTTGTGGTGTGGTGTGTGTGTGTGTTGTGTGGTGTGTGTGTGTGTGTGTTGTGCTGTGTGTGTGTGGTGTAGTTCCAAATACGATATTAATATTGGCATATCAATACAAGTATATCATCCAATAGCTCGAGGACAAATACAAGCACAGGTCTCCAAAAGCTCAGCACTCCTCCACTCTCAATGCTAACCCTAAGGAGCACTGGTCTCTGCTGCTGCTGTGGCACTGATGTCCAAAGTTGTTCTTTACTTTACGGGACAGCCTGGTGGTCAGAGTGATACGCTCTATCTGCTGACCTGGGCTCGAATATCGTTCAAAGGATTTTTCCTCTGGAGTTTAACAACAGGCCGACTCCACTCCCCCAAATGTCCTTCGGATGAGACTATAAACCGAAGTCCCGACTGCGAACGCACACAAAACATCTTGCGCACACGTTAAAACCCGCTTCCGCTTTTCGCAAGAGTAGGCGATTGTTTGCCGGTGGGAACGGATGACAAAATTGAGAACACTGTATACACAAGGGGACCGGATGTAAAAAAAAAAAAAAAGCACAAGAGTGCTTATTTCATTATCCTCGAAATAGAAAAAAGAAAAAAGAAAGAAATACGCGCGCTCTTTCTCTCTCTTCGTTCTCTTTCTTCTGTGACGTGTCCCATGTCTTTCAAGTCATCTTTCTTCAATAGCTCGCCAGTTGTGTAAACTTTCAAGAGTTGAGTCATTGTAATGGTACTTAATCAACTTTTGCCAACGTGTTGATTGATGTCCAGGATTTTCTTTTCCAGATAACCATTTTCTGATTTGTTGGTGTCCATGTTTTTTGTATGATGTTTTTTTTTTCACGTAACCTTCTTCTGTGTCTGATTTCATGGGGTTTTGTTGTTGTTTCCTTTTCGTTTGTTTCCAGGTCACCTTTCTGCCCTGAATTGATGTTTCCAATGTGTATCTATTTATGTCCAAGTGTTGTTGTTGTTAAAAATGTGGTCTTTTTTCAAGTCAATTATCTCCAGCGAGTAGATGTCCATAGCATTTTCAGGTCACCTTTTTCCCTATATTACGTCATATCAATTCAGTCACCTTTCCATTAGTTGATGTCCATAGCAATTTCAGGTCACCTTTTTCATATGCTGATGTCCTAGCAATTAGGTCACCATTCCCATTATGTTGATGTCATAGCATTTCAGGTCACCTTTTCCATTATCTTGTCCATGATTTTCAGGTCCACTTTTCCCATTAATTGATTCATAGCATTTTCAGGTCACCTTTTCCCATTATGTTGATGGCCATAGCATTTTCAGGTCACCATTTCCCATTATGTTGATGTCCATAGCATTTTCAGGTCACCATTTTCCCATTATGTGATGTCCATAGCATTTTCGGGCACCATTCCATTATATGTCATACTTTTCAGGTCACCTTTTTCTCACGTGTTGAGGTCATGTAAATTTTTTTGGCAGGTCACCATTCATCGAGTGTGGTTAGCAATTGGATGGGTGACCGTTTGCGCGCCTTGGCTTCAGAACAGTCCCCGAGTCCACCCAGCTGTCAATGGGTACCTGCCCTCTTTAGGGACAGGAAGGTAAAGCAGCGTGGGAGGAGATGAGTGCCGCCCTCAATATGCTGGCCCCTAGAGAAGCTGAGGTCTCTGACGCCTCGCTCCCCTACGACCACACAGGTTATGGAACACTTTTACCTTTTCACATTTTACCACCTGTCTTCCAAGTGTTCATGAATATGCTGTTGTTCTTTTTGCAGGTCACTTTTCTGGCGCAGGTGGACGTTTTCTATTCTCTCCGCTCTGTGTTGGTTTTCCCTACAGTCAGTTCCTTTGAGCGCCTTTTGAATGCGATGGTGGCGTCCTTACTATTTTAATTCATCTTCTCCCCGTATATTCAATACTCCAGTGCAGACCTGATAGAGAAGCTATTGTCTTTTGTTTGCGCTGGTGGCAACCATTACTATTTTAATTTATCTTCTCCTGATATTGTCAATACTCCAGTGCAGACCTTGTGATACAGGTAGGAGTTTTTCCCCAAAGTTGATAACAGATGTCTCATCTTCTCACGGTGTTTTTTTCCCCAGGTCTGGAGCTCCTTCACGGCGGAGAACTGTGGGGAGTGGAGGAAGCTGGCTGCAAAATCTTCAGTGGTGCCCCCACGGTCCGCGGGACTACGGGATAGATGAAGGTAGGAAGGGGATCACACCAATAACCCGCTTCCCCTTCCACGTTGTTTTAGACCTATGCAGAGGTCCTTCGGGTAACTTCAACAGACATCTAGGACACAGCTCCGCCAGGTAAGGCAATCTTTACCAGAAGTAAATGACTATCCACAACGTTCAGTCCTTACAAACGTTGGCGTTATTCAGCCACCAGACGTGAACTTTAGTGTCTTCAGCTTCCCTTCTTTACTTCACCATCCTGCTCAAGCAATCAGCCCCCCCCCCCCCATCCCGCCTTTCTCCAAGCACCCTGTTCCATCTTCCTCCCTCTCCTCCTCCTCCCTCTCCTCTTCCTCCCTCTCCTCTTCCTCCCTTCTGCTCTTTACTGCTGATTTCTCCTGTAGTCTTATCACCAGTGACTGTCATTCAGTAAGTCTCTGTGGCAATTACTGCTGTATCGGGACACAGCTTCCGTCTGCTTTGGGAGGCAATCGACGTCTATTTTTACACCACTTGTCCCTGTCCTCCACACTGAGTCACACTGCATGGCACCGTCCTCACGCATTACACGAGTAAATCTGGCGCCTCCCATAGATTTTCTCTGCGTTATGGGAACAAGTTCTAAACATAACGAGGCCTCCATAACTCTTTTCCGGAAAGGCAACGCTTCTAAACATAACGAGGCCTCCATAACTCTTTTCCGGATAGGCAACGCTTCTAAACATAACGAGGCCTCCATAAGTCTTTTCCAGATTGGAAACGCTTTTAAACATAACGAGACCTCCTTAAGTCTTTAACAGATTGTTCTCATCATCCCTAATCTTTCATTACAATTATAATAATTATTATCTTAAGAACGGCTTGCTTCTCAGTCCCGCTTTCCTTACGGCTCTGAAGAATATTGCTCTAAACAGCACACACTTCTCATATATAACTTACAGCTTCACCCCTTCAACTGCATGTCGAACTTTATGTGGAGGATTTGTCCTAAGTTATCAAGCAGGTTTTGTGGCCTTGTCTTTCTGATGTGGTTACCCCTGATCATTCATGATCTTTCTTTATGGAATGATAAAGATGTCTTGAATCGTGTTTAGGGTGTCAAATAAATCGTTCCGATTCTGAAATAAAAATGACATTGATCATCATAATCATTCGCACAACGTTACTATCTATTAAAATAATCCTCACACACACACACACACAACGCACGCGCGCGTAACACACACACACACACACACACACACACACACACACACACACACACACACACACACACACACGTGCACACACACACACGTGCACACACACGCACACCGAGTCCACAGACACAAATCCACAAAACCCTCGCTCTACAAAAAGCACCCTCCTGGCCTCTCCGCCTCTACAGAGAGAGACCTCCTCTAACAAGCTGGCTACATCCATTCTGTCTGTCACAAACTCGACCAGAAAAAAAAACCCAACAAAAACAAAACAAAGGTGCTAGTGTGAGGGTGTAGAACTAGTCAACTGCTGCGTAAAGCTGTGGCCATTAAGTGTAAAGTGGGGGTACAAAACACAAAAAACAAAAAAAAAAAAAAAAAAGAAGAAAAAAAAAGCGCAGTGACGAAACTCAATAAAGCTTTGCTCGGACACAATTCTCACAAAGACGCCAACCTAGGTAACGGCCGGCCTTCTTTCTAGAATGACCATATATAAAACGTAACGAGTGTACATCACAAAAAATAAGATTTCTTTTTCTTTAAACTACCTCCGGCTGAAGGTACAATACTTGTAAGTCCTATACCTCCCACATGATACAGATATCGTTATAAAGGCTTTCTCCAATCGGAAACAAAACAACACACTAATCCTAAGCTGGCTGGTGCATAAGACAGACGATTTCTCAGAGCGTTTCCGGTAGAGTTTGACTTTTGTGGTTTTGGTCTGGGTCAGGCAAGGGAGGTTACTCCCAACTCACCTTCCGGCATGTAGCCCTGTGCCTGCCCATAGCCCATTTTGTTGGGGGAGGAGGGTTTGAACGCGGAACCTGCAGGGCAAAACACACAGCTGACTTTGAAATCTGGAATTTTTTTTTTTTTTTTTTTTTGGGGGGGGGGGGGGGGGGTATCTGAGGATAAGGAATCAACGAGTGGGGAGGATGATTGAAATCAATGGAGAAGGCGGGAAAAGGGGGACAATTCAGCATGCAAACAACAGATCGACAGACACGGGGAAATGGAGAGGTGACGGAATTCTTTGAAACAGGAAAGACAAAAGAAATGAAAAAATTATGTTGTTGTACTCGGTTCTGCCTCTCCAACTCTTTCTGCATTTCCCCCTCTCATTTCTTTTCCAAACGGCGTAGTTCAAAGCATTTCAAAAACACAATTCTCGGTAGTAAACACTCATGCAAATCCATTCCTGTCCCTATTCACCCTGTGTTTCCACTGAACCGTACACAAAATGTCAAGATTGCATCTACTTTAAAAAAAAAAAATTAAAAACGGCTTTTAAAAAAATGTTGTGGAATACCAGATGTGGGAACCATGCCCCAAAGTCGTTCCCTACCATGACACGTCTGGGACGCAGACGACAGTGTAACACAGGGGCAAGGTCTCCCGGGGAGAGATGAAGACAACTACAGAGTGAAGAGTGCAGGTTTAATTAAGTGGGTGGTAAGATCTACATGCAGAAACAAAGTGCAATGACCACACCACAACATTGAACAAAACAGTCACAATATTACCCATCAATAATCACAAAAGACAACAGCAACACAGGGCAAAGAACGGCTATAAATAATATCAATTCCACATCTGTAACACCTCATCAGTATAAGTGTGGACAAGTGAATGTCAAGGAATAATTTTTCAGTCAGACATTTTGATACGAACATATTTTAGAAAGCACTCATGACATTCTCAAAGGATGCTAAATAAAAGTGTTTTCTAAGTAGTCTTCTAGCTATAAAAAAAAGCTAAGTTCGTTTTTTGTCTGTTTAATTAAGTGATATGCAAATACCATAGAATGTTTTTATAAAAATTCATAACATATACAGCTTTCACTTTCATCGAAAACAACAGAAACTTATATTCGAAAAATATATCCTTTAACTTCAAAACAAAACAAAACAAACTACCAATATCCTGTCTCAGTTACACAAATTCCAATCTCGTGACCCCTGTCTGTAAAAACTTAGCCAAATGGATGCAGCAAACAACTGAACGAGGCAATACATCGGCAAGCAAAGCTAGGAGAAACTAATATAACAGCAGAAATGAATAAAAGAAAAACACAACCAAGATAGTACTGAACAGGAATACAAATCCCACACATCCCATGCACATGTATCTATAATACCATCGACTTGCATGCATACTCATGCACAGAGCATTAAGGTCAAGATGATATCATGTAAAGAAAAAAGGGAAAAAAGAAAGAAGAACCCTAAAAAAATAAAAACACAATAAAAGCAAATACGAAATGAGGTCATCGTCATCAACACACCCGTGCGCGCGCGCACGCACGCACGCACGCACGCACACACACACACACACACACACACACACAGAGCATTTATTCAAAATACATGTTACTTGAGCTACTGTGACATGTCACAACCCAAACCCAAGAACAGCCCAACTTATGTACAGATCTGACCCACAGGGGAAGGGGGGGGGTGGGGGGGGGCACGTTTTCTTCTCCCTAAAATAAATAGGACAGTAAATGCATACCAAAAAGGGGGAGGGGGGTCCCGTATGCAAAGACAACTCTTCCTGTTGAAAGTAAGGACCAACTTTTCTCCAGATATGCAGAACACAGTTACGTCAGTATTTAACTTGCTATGTCCCGCATTCATACAGACGATAACATTGCCCATGTCTAAGATTTTCAGAGTATGAAGAAAAGATAACTCTTCTGTGGCGGTCTCTCTATGCTCTCCCTTTCTTTTCCTCCCACGTATGTTCACTTCCAAAGTCGGGCGAGGCTGACGTCACAGGCAATCTCGCCCTCCTTCCCTCCCCCCTCCTCTTTTTTCTCTTTAAAACAGAAAATACGGACACTTTTCCCCCCTAACCACTGAAAAAGCTTACGTTAACAAAAGGTAAAAAAATGAAAAAGCTTCTCTAGGGGCCA
>CM060337.1:47524751-47537251 GCA_030674155.1 Stramonita haemastoma
GATGGAGAGGAGTAGTTTCTGTTCTTGATTAAGCTGGTCAGAAAAGAACCAATACTAGGTGCAACTATTAGTTGTTATTCAGTGATCTTTTGGCACCTTGGATTTTTTTATATTTGTTGATATTTTGTTATTTGTTAGTGCAACCAGTTGAATACAAAATAACGATCGATTTTTTTAAAAGTGCGATCAATTGAATACTAGTTTATATTTGACTTTTT
The DNA here is from genome assembly GCA_030674155.1 of Stramonita haemastoma. NCBI lineage: Eukaryota > Metazoa > Mollusca > Gastropoda > Neogastropoda > Muricidae > Stramonita > Stramonita haemastoma. Next base: position 47,524,970 of record CM060337.1, read on the forward strand.
TTAGTGCCATCAATTAAATACTAATTTACATTTGATATTTTTAGTGCAACTAACGGAATACTAAATTTCATTTGATACCATTTTACATTGATTCAATTAAATACTAATTTCCATTAGAAGAACAAACTGTCTCAAACACCGGGATCTGCATTTATCTACTATCTTACACGTTTCCCTTTCCCTTCTCGTGTTGGCTTTCATCACAACAGTCTGATCTGAGACCACTACAAGGATTCAAGATCAGATCTTTTCGCACAACTTGCTGCCGGAGCAAAACCTTTCATTATAAACGCTAAACATTCGACGGCAGTAAACCTACATTTTTCCTCTTTTCTTTCACTTTCTTCCATTTTAAGCAATAAGGGCGTTTTCTCTTGGATTGGCGGTAGTGTTTTTGTCGTTCGTTTTCATGGTACTTCTTCTTGCTGAATTATTATCACTATACCAAGGGCCGGTGATAAGCAAAGCCGTTAGTTAACTGCTCGACCTCTGGATCAATATTGTTATGAAAAATATGTCTATGTATAACATAATACAATGTCTATGTATATGTATAATAATCACTCGCCATCATAGTGCTAGGCTAGGCTAGCTGTCTAATCAAAGAAACATTTACGCACAGCTCTCAGGAAACTGTCCTTATGCTAAAGTAGAATTGAGCAGGACAACTAAATACCCATCTCTCTCTGTCTGTCTCTGTCTGTCTCTGTCTGTCTCTCTCTCTCTCTGGAATCTCTTTTCCAACTCATAATAATCCATGAACTAAACTACATCAGAGCAGGACAAATCAACACAAGTCCTTCACACATGGCAGAATTGACACTGCCTCAACGCAGAATAAAGGAAATGGGGAAACAGTTGCAACTGTAACAAAAAAGTGGGAGGACAAAAAGAAAGTCTAAGAAAAGAAAAGAAAAGAAAGAACACCGAAAACCTGAGCTACACACGTGCAAAAATAAATAAAATAAATAAATAAATATGTACAAGAAAGGAGATGGACATGAAACAGTGATGCTAAGTGAAATGACAAGAAAAGATTTTTTTTTTTTTTAAAAAGGGAGAAAAAGGAAAGCTTACTATTATCGTAAGGGTCGGCTGAGTTGGGCATCCCACCATTCTTTGAGTCCAGTCGGCTCCACTGGACTGGAACAGAAAGACAGAAGGAAACCCCTTAGTCCATCCACAAAGCAAGACAGGACAGGACAGGACAGGACAGGACAGGACAGGACAGGACAGGAACCTTTCTGCTGACTCACAACAGCGCTACATCAGACACAGGGCCAACATCACTCCTCCATCCTGCAAGAGAGTTGGGGCAGTAGGAAGGAGAAGAGACAGTTATCTCTTTTTCAGAATAGCACCAAGACAACATAGCATGCAAATGAGGTCAACCTGAACGCGTGGTCTCAAGATACAAGGATGATTATAGCCTTGCATGGACACTTAGCACTTTGATGGTTACCTTGCAACAACAGTCTTGTTGTGTGGTCTGTCCTTTTCAATTGCAGTGGTCATTTTTTAAAAATATGCACAATAGATGTGGGGCTACTTTGCAAGATATCAACAATCACATGCGCAATTACTGCACACAACAATTTTGCCCACCAGTAGAAAGACTACAGGAGCAAACACTGCCTGTATAGCTAATTACAGGTGCAACCACTACTTGTCTAATTACAGGTGCAAACACCACCTGTATAACTACCTACAGGTACAATCACCACCTGTATAACTAATTACAGGTGCAAACAACGCCTGTATAACTAATTACAGGTGCAATCACCACCTGTACAACTAATTACAGGTGCAAACAACACTTATATAACTAATTACAGGTGCAACCACCACCTGTATAACTAATTACAAGTGCAAATAACACCTTTATAAATAATTACAGGTGCGAACACCACCTGTCAATTTACAGGTGCAAACATCACCTGTCTTAACCAGTTACAGGTGCAAACACCACCTGTAAAACTAATTACAAGCTAAAGAAGTCAGATTTCACGACTGATATGATTAATCACACAACAAGGATACAGGTAGCAGCAATAGGAATCGAAGCATGCCATTCATTTAACAATTGCTCCAATATTAATTTGTGGTTCCATAAACCTGCATTCCCTACAAGATCCAATACAAAGGCAAGGCAGGCATTGAAGCCATGGCTACAGTGCATGCTGACCACAGTGTCCCTGAGTCAGTCAGTCCTGCACAGCTTTCACAGCATGCACAGCAAAGCGTGCACACCGGCTATTTGACCGTTATGACTTGCCATCTGCCTGTACAGAGATTTCATTGATCAGTTTTCCATATTGATGGGTGGCAGCACCCTTGTCACCTCTGCTATCCAACTCGACTGTTCTCTTCGAAACAAACCCCGTGCTCCTTATGGTAGGAGTGAGCATCCACTGGTGTGCTTGTGTTCATCTGCTTGCTGCTCTGTTTGTTTCGGGGCTAGGATGTGTTTTCTTTTGTGTTGTTTTGCTGTTATTTTGAGAGAAGGATGGGGGAGGGGGGGGGGCCGAAATGGTAGGGTGGTTTTATTACACCAGAATGTGTATAAAAGCACCAGAAGATGGTGTCAGTTTGGACCTCTCCACTATGTGCATATGTTCAACAATCGGGTTCAATATCAATTCATTCATTCATTCATTCATTCATTCATTCATTCATTCATTCATTCATTCATTCATTCATTCATTCACATTACTGTTCATGAATACAGATAAGTCTTTCTTATTTTGGCTCCTTTCACGTCACATCCACTGATCTCTTACAGTTGTAAGCTGTCACACAGAACGACCTGCTACAGAAGCTGTTCCTCCACTGGCTCCCCATCTAACATTGTTTCCCTCACCCACTCCACCATCGTCATGCCAGTTTCTCCCCACCTGTCTGTCCTATATACAGGTACTTTTTTTATTTCCATGATCATGAAATAAGCACTTAGCTGTTTGGCTGTTATTTTTTACATCCAGTTCCTGTGTGCATGTCGTTTTCTAAAGTCATCCATTCCCACCAGCACACAATGGCCTATTCTTCCAAGAGGCAGAACATGTTTCAAAATGTACACAAGATGTTCTACTTGTGTTCGCACACGGGAACTCAGTTTAGTCTCGGGATGATTTGGGGGCGCAGTGGTGTCGGCACTGATGTTAACTCCAGGGGAAAAATAGAAAAAAAAATCCCCTGAACGGGCAAGAAGTGCATGTGGACTGTGGACTGGAACTCAGGCCGTCAGATCACCAGCACAACGCTCTAACCACCAGGCTGGCATAGCATGGCTGCCTCCGCCCCGCTGCCCTCACTTTTCCAAACCTAGCTGTTGCACTCCGTTTTCTAGCCGCCATGTCCGCTACTAGGTTAACAGATTATAAACACTACAGACAGACTAGGTTATAAACACTACAGACATATCTGAGAGAACTGACTGTCTGTCGGTCTGTCTTTCCTTTTGTTTGCCAACAGCTGTCACCAAATCAAAGTCTGTTCCTTCCCTCTCACTTCATTTTATTGACACAAACACTGCCTTTCAGCTGAATTTGTTGTCCTATATATGCCCCCCTCCCCCCTCCCCATAAAGAATTGCCAGTCAAGAGATTTTTCTTTTCCTCCTCACGTCATAAACCCACTTGACACCCCAATACATTCCTTTTACTTTTTTCTTTCTTTCAACCCCCAAGTTCACAGAGCTGGTACAAGGACCTGAATGGCGTGTTTTTCTGCGCGCCATTCACCCCGGCGCCATTAAGTTCAGTCAGCCAGCTTGAGATCTGTACTTCGCCTCCCTCACAAACCCCTTCAGACCAAGTGAAGAAGTGTCCTCTCCCTCCTTCCCCAGTCCAGCGCCACAGTTCACCAACCTCTGGATTCCTCCCTTCGTTGTGTCGCTGTTCGGGGCTTCTTCTTCTTTGACCAGCCAGCCATTACCAGCGTTTATACTCCGTTCTCCTGCCGATCACTTTGTCCTTAGTGGAGAAAAAACAGTGCTGGTTGGCCAAGTCCATTCTCTGATGCTGGATTGATTTGGGTTTGGTGGTCACCTCGCTGACTGAATAGTGTTGTACTATGCTGTTCACGAATGATGGTGTTCTTTGTTTCCCGATTATTTCAATATGAAAAAAAAACTATATCCCACCCTGAACTTACAGTAACTGCACGTACTAATTTCTCTGAAATTTTTTTTAACCCCCCCCCTTGTGTGTGTGTGTGTGTGTGTGTGTGTGTGTGTGTGTGTGTGTGTGTGTGTGTGTGTGTGTGTGTGTGTGTGCGCGCGCGCACGCGTGTGAGCGTGCGTGCTCTCCCCCCATCACCCTCATCAACCCCACCCTTCATTGTTTTCTACCTCGTCTCAGAACACTTTTTATCTGACAATGCAGACACTATTTCCATTATGTGATGATTGATTTGTTCAGTCAATCTGTTCATCAGTCAGTCAGTCTGAGTCAGTCTATCAGTCAGTCAGTCAGTCAGTCAATAAATCAGTCGTTAAATCAGTCCGTTAATCAATCAGTCATTCAGTCAGTCAGACAATCAATCAATCAGTCAGTTAATTAATCAATCACCTGTCAGTTTATGAATTAGTCAGTGTGTTAGTTCTTCAGCTGCTCTGAGAGCTGAAAGTAGCTGCCTACTGGGCAGACGGGCAGACGGCTTGTTAGGTAGCGGGCTACTGGAGGGGGGGAGTGGGGGGGAAGTGCTTTCTTTCTTTCTTTCTTTCTCTGCACTGCAGACCTGATCGTCTCATTAGTACAGGTGAGGTGCTTCATCATCATTAACCATTGGCACACCTAATAAACACATGCCTGCAATAGACACTGCACTACAGGAGAGAGAGACTGACAGACAGATAGACAGACAGACAGACAGACAGACAGACAGACAGACAGACAGACAGACAGACAGACAGACAGAGGGAGAGAGAGAGAGAGAGAGAGGGTGGGAGATGGAGAAGAGAGAGAGAGAGAGGAGAGAGAGAGAGAGAGAGAGAGAAGACAGAGACAGAGACAGAGACAGAGAGACAGAGAGACAGACAGAGAGAGAGAGAGAGACAGACAGACAGACAGACAGAGACAGACAGAGACAGACGCAGAGAGAGAGAGAACATAGAGAGGTGGAAAGAGAGACGGAAAGACAGATAAAGAGAGGATGTAGGACTTTTGACTCACAATTCTTTTTTGTGTGTGTGTGGCCTTTTTTCTAATATTTTTTTTATATTCCCAGTTCAGAATTATTGCCTGTCATGATTTCTGTCGAAGATGAAACTGTCAGAAAATGAAATCAGTCTTTTATAAAGTTTTTCGCCACGGCAAGTTTTAGAAATCTAATAGTCTGTCCTGTCCTGCAATGTTATGTTTAGGGGTGGTGGTGGTGGTGGTGGTGGTGGTGGTGGTGGTGGTGGTGGTGGTGGTGGTGTGTGTGTGTGTGTGTGTGTGTGTGTGTGTGTGTGTGTGTGTGTGTGTGTGTTATTGTCTGCGTGTGCGTGCATGTGAGAATGTGTACATCTATGTGTGTAATTGTGTCTCTGTGTGGGTTTATGTGTGGGTGTGCGAGCGCGCTCGCGCGCGTGCATAGGAGTCTGTGTGCATGCCCACGGGCATGTGCCTCTATCTTGATCTATCTATCTGTCTGCATGCTGGTTGGAGTGTGTTGTGTGTGTGTGTGTGTGTGTGTGTGTGTGTGTGTGTGTGTGTGTGTGTGTGTGTGTGTGTGTGTGTGTGTGTGTCTGTATGCATGCTTATAGTTGTGGTGTGTTTGTGTGTCTGTGTGTATGTGTGTGTGTGTCTGTCTGCTGACCGCGGTGGTCACTGGCATGGCGGAGTCCCTGACCCCCAGAGGTCAGCAAATAAAGGGAGACGACCCTGAGGTGGGCAGGTTGCGGACCCCGTCAGTGGCGGAAATGAAGTGTCGGCCTGCCCGCTGAAAGACTGCCCGCCCCTCCACACCACACCACCTCCCCTTCCCTGCTGTACCCCTCTCCTTGGAGAGAGAGGGGGGAGAGAGAGGGAGGAGAGATGGGGGAGAGGGAGGGGGGAGAGTGAGAGGGGGAGAGGGAGGGATGGAGGGAGGGGGAGAGAGGTGGGGAGAGAGAGAGATGGAGAGAGAGAGAGTGTGTGTGTGAGTGTGTGTGTGAGTGGGAGAGGGAGAGGGGAAGAGAGGGGGGAGGGAGAGGGAGAGAGAGAGAGAGAGTGGAGATAGGGGGGAGAGAGAGAGGGAAGCAGGGGAGAGAAAGAGAGAGATGAAAGAGTGGTGTATGTGTGTTGTTGTTGTTGTCGTTGGTGGTGGTGGTGTTAGTGGTGGTGCAAGTAGTGTGTGTGTATGTGTGTGTGTGTGTTGTGTGTGTGTGTGTGTGTGTGTGTGTGTGTGTGTGTGTGTGTGAGAGAGAGAGAGAGAGAGAGAGAGAGAGAGAGAGAGAGAGAGAGAGAGAGAGAGACAGACAGACAGACAGACAGACAGACAGACAGACAGACAGACAGACAGACAGACAGACAGACAGACAGAGACAGAGAGAAAGAGAGAGAAAGACAGAGAGAGATGAGTGGGATTACGAAACGTTCAATGTGGTAGGCGTGTTGCCCATTCACATGGGAACAGAAGGAAAGAGCCTGAGCAAAAGAAAATGTCAAAAAAAGAACATCCAAAAACAGTATCAATAATGACATAACAATAACATGATATGGGTTCCACCATCAAAGAGTTCATTATGCTATGTAAGTCTCCATGTCTGACGTAGATTATTGTAATCACACAATAACAACAAGAATATATACTAGCGAAGGACAGGGTCGGTAACGCAAAGAGCAGTTAAGAAACATCTCCGTCAGGAATTCCATCATGAACAGTTTTGCTATCGACTGGAAAACGTATCGTGCTGGGAAAAGGAGATCATCAAGTTTCTGGTTACAATCATCAATACACTGCACTAGGAATGCCGCCACGTTCCTAAGTTATATCTGATTCTGTGTCTGTCTTGTCTGATTCATAAAAAAGAACTCTGGTGTGCTCAGAATCCTGAATACCTTCTGCTTCACTGTCACTGTCAGTATCCATGATTGTGCTCTGATAGCGTCACCTGTGCTCTGTTCATCAAGCTTCATTGGTTTACTCAAGGACATATCAAATTACCAAAGCTTGTCTGACTTCATCCAACGTCATACCATTTGAGCAAGTCACACTGGTTTATTCAAAGGCACCCCACAGTATCCAAGTTTTTCTGACTTCACCCAGTTTAAACATTTTGCTTAAGGAAATCATACATATACACACTTACAATGGCTAAAAGCTTATAATGTGCTCCATACCATTGAGCAAGTCACACTGGTTTATTCAAGGGCATACCAAATAACAAAGCTTGTCTGACTTCAATTTCACACAAACGCAGCAAGTCAACCTGCAGTATTCAGACACACCACAGGAACCAAGCTTTACTGAGTCAGTGCATCCCATGCCAATGGCAACAGATGACAAAATTAACAAAACTGTATACAAACGGAGACTGGATGTAAAAAAAAGCTTATTCTATTATCCTCAATATAAAAGAATAAATTAATTAATATATACCAACGAAGCAAGTCGTGCCAGCAGTTTGGTTCAAACCCATGCCAAATTGTTCAAAAATCAAGCCATGCATGCAGGTTGGACACAAAGCCATACACAGTCAGCTTGCGCACACAATACACCACAGTTCATGCATCATGGTATCTACAGCATGGCAAATAAGTCAAGTAATCGATCATCCACAATAACTGTTTGTTCTCTGTGTCTGTGCCCATGCACACACACACGCACACACGCACACACACACACACACGCACGCACGCACGCACACACACACACACACACACACACACACACACACACACACACACGCGCGCGCGCACGCAAGCACGCACGCACGCACGCACGCACAACCAAAAACCAAATATCTTACAACAGTAGATCCATTCCTGTTCTTTCTCTCATGTTCTGAAATGGGGTTTTGTATTTTGATTTGATTTAAATTTGATTTTCACTGCGTCCATTATTTTCCTTCTGAAATGATCTTCATTCAAACGCTTCGTCAGAGAGAGAGAGAGAGAGAGAGAGAGAGAGAGAGAGAGAGAGAGAGAGAGAGAGAGAGAGAGAGAGAGAGAGATAGAGAGAGAGAGAGAGAGAGAGAGAGAGAGAGAGAGAGAGAGAGAGAGAGAGAGAGAGAGAGAGAGAGAGAGAGAAGCAGACAGACAGACAGACAGACAGAGAAGATAAAATAAAGACGCTTGTTCTATCTTAAGTCTGCTTTTTGGAGACAACGTTGTTGCAGACGAGATAAGCTTTCCAAATGCCTGCAGCTCTCCCGCATATCCAATTCAAGTCTGCTGACAATTGTTTCTGGAAAACAAACAAACAAACACACACACAAACAAACACACAGACACCCGACCACACAGGAAACAAATGAAAAGGGGAAAATGAAAGGATCAAGTAAGATAACTCTTGCTAGCTTTGTTCCTCTGGGTCAAACAGCATTTTCTTCCTGTTCTTTTTTATTTTGTTCTGATTTATATCTTGCCTCGTTTCTTCTTCTTCTTCTTCTTCTCTCTTCTCTTCTCTCTCCTCTCTCTCTCTCTCTCTCTCCTCTCTCTCTCTCTCTCTCTCTCTCTCTCTCCTCTCTCTCTCTCTCTTCTTCTCTTCTCTTGGATCCTTTGTTTTTGTCAAACTGAATTGTACTGCTCACGTATTTTTCTTTTTGTTTACTGTTTCATGAAAAACATTTCAGTTACCTCCCTTGTCAAAAGACCTAATTGGGCAATAACAATAAATTGCTAAAGCGTTAAAAGCCTCCTCTCTCTCTCCTCTCTCTCTCTCTCTCTCTCTCTCTCTCTCTCTCTCCTCTCTCTCTCTCTAGCTGTGTGCGTACGTGCGTGTATGTGTGCGCGCGCGCGCGCACCTTCCTACCTGTCTGTCTGTATGCCTGTCTCTCCCTCCCTCCCTTCATCTCCTGTTTTAACTTACTTAAACCGACCCTGAAGAGAGATCGCAGAGGGACCGAGGCGGGAAGAGGAGGCCTACACGCCATTACCACTGTACCTTGCTGTCTTGCTCCCCAGCTGCTCTGCCGGATAGCAATCGATGACGGTCGCCATCCCACCATCCAGGAAAACCAAACAATTGCCGCCTTTCTTTTCTTCTCCTCCTCTCCTGTTCAACTAGCACAGCTAACACCATTTTTTTTTATTTACCCTTGTTTGTCGGTTAAAGTAGAGCTTTCTTTCCCACTTAAACCCCCCCCCCCCCTTCTATGTGTTGTGTGTGAGTGTGTGTGTGTGTGTGTGTGTGTGTGTGTGTGTGTGTGTGTGTGTGTGTGTGTTCTACCTGTGTGTAAAAAGCGCTGTAGTACTCTATACGTGGTGAGGGATGGTGGGGGGGGTGGTGGTGAATGGGGGAAGGTGGAGAGAGAGAGAGAGAGAGAGAGAGAGAGAGAGAGAGAGAGAGAGAGAGAGAGAGAGAGAGAGAGAGAGAGAGAGAGAGAGAGAGAGTGAGTGAGAGAAGAGAGAGAGTGAGAGAGAGAGGTGTGTGTGTGATTGTGCATGCGTGCACGCGTGCGAGGGAGCGTGCGTGCGTGCGTGTGTGTGTGTGTGTATGTGTTTATTGTACTACATAGCTATCTACTCCTATCAGTCACAGCATTATTTTTCTCTGCATCAAGTTCAGGCTGCTCTTCCCGGGAAGAGCGCGTCGCCACAAGAACAGCGCCACCTATTTTCATTCCAGATTTCAATGTCTGTGGTCCTCTCTATGTATTTGTTTCACAAACAGTGTGATATTTATTTTTTTCGACCCAACACTGCCTAGGACAATTTTCTTTGTTGCCGTGGAGTCTTTACGAGCGCTGAAAGCGTGTTGCACATACAACTTCGGTTTATCTGTATCGTCTCATCCGAAAGACTAGCACCCAGGTTATCACTAGTTGGATAGGGGAAAAATTCGGGCTCAAGCTAGAATGAACCCAAACTTTCTCGCTTTCTCTACAGGTGCATTACCTCTAGACCGCAGATTCACTGTAAGAGCCCCCTGACCCACCCCCACCCCCTTTAAAACAATTCTCAGAGTACAAGTGTATTTTGTTTCCCTATCAGTGGCTTCTTCTTCCACAGAATTTTGCCAAGGACAACTTTTTTGGTTTCTTTTTTTATTTTGGCTATACTAAAGTCCCAGTGGAGCTATCCAATTTAGGGACTGTAAGTAACGTTACGCAAGCCATACCACTTTGGTGCCGCGGGCCTCCCTAAAAATGAACCACCCAGTTTTGGAGCATGTTGCAATGCTAAAGCAATGCAGTGCTCTGTAAGCAATATGGTGTGTGGCGGTGGGAACGGATGACATAATTTACAAAAACTGCTTACACACGGGGAATGGATGTGAAAAAAGCACATGAGTTCTTATTCCATCATTCTCGAAATAATAGATAAAAGAATAAATAAAGAAATACAAAAATATATGGAGTGTGTATGTATGTGTGTATATGAAGATTACACACATACACACACATACACACACTCACACACACACACACACACACACACACACACACACGCACGCACGCACGCACGCACGCACACAAAACACACACATACACACACACACACACACACACACACACACACACACACACACACACACACACACACACACACACACTTCGTCGATGATGCAGTGGGTTCTTTCACGTGCACTAAAAGTGTGTTGCGCAAAGAACCTCAGGTTTTGATCTCCTCCCAAAGACTGATAACACCCAGACCAAGACAATCACTCAAAGTCTGGTAAGATGGGAGACAGGAGTTCCAACTCCAGGCCCACACTTAACGCTTTCTGGTCAGGTGTGTTACCTCTACACCTCTCATCCCCACCACCAACCATCATCATCATCATCACCTCATCATCATCATCATCACATCATCCATCATCATCACCATCATCATCATCATCATCATCATCATCATCATCATCATCATCATCATCAGCAGCAGCAGCAGCAGCAACCATCCTCCTCCTCCTCCTCCCCCTCCTCCTCCTCCTCCTCCTCATCATCATCCTCATCATCATCATCATCATCCCTGGGTGCTGCAGACAGCCTGTGTGGAAGCAGGTAGACAGACAGGTAGCGGCATCACAGAGAACACGCAGCAGTGGTGACGGGGAGGGCCGTTAGTTTTCTGTCTGCCTCCAATCCACTGACCCCAGCAAACCCAGTCATCACTGCACTCTTTCCTCAACACATTAGAGGGAGAGGACGGGAGGGAGGGAGGGAATGGGGGAAGAGGAGGAGGAGAGGGGGGGGGGGAGGTGGGGGAGGAAGGGGCCGGGAGGTCCCAGAAGAGGCGGGGGAGTCAAGTCAATACCACTTTAACGTGCCACTGCCTCCACCCCCCCCCCCCCTCCTCTCTCTCTCTCTCTCTCTCTCTCTCTCTCTCTCTCTCTCTCTCTCTCTCTCTCTCTCTCTCTCCTCTCTCTCTCTCTCTCCTGTCAATAAGGCAAAGGGGCAGATAATAATGCCAGGCAACTTTACGGGACGTCCACAAGGTTTTATTTAGTTTTGTTTGGCGGTGTACAAAACGTCAACCCTTCCTTTTCCACTCAAGCCACCCCCCCCCCCCTCCCCCCCTCCCGATCCCCTGTCATTTTGTGCTAGTGCACTCGAATCAGGCTTGCACATGTCGTGAGATGAATAGAGTCATGATCAGAATATAGTTTATAGCCCTACCGACCACGAAAGCCATATCAGGGCTGTCACCTCATTCAGTTTCAGAGGTTCCAGCAGCTTTCAACTTCAGGTTCAAAACCAACACTTCCTAATACTTTCAAATAGATCTATCTAACATTGTCCATCTGAAAAAAAACTACCATTAAATGACAGCAATACCTATGAATAGAATCATGTGTGTTTTGACTGTGACATGGAATCGGCACTGCACAACACGACCTGCTTGTTACGTTGTCTGGGAGTCTAGAGTGCCCGTGCACTGAAAAAGCTTAAGTTGACCTGAGGGATCGTATAAATCCCCACCCTTCATTCACCAGACGCCACAGGATTCTGAACCCACAACTTCATGGAGAACCCAAGGGATTGAAGAGAGAAAAGAAAAAAATGTAAAAATAAAAGTATATAATTATGCAGAGTACAAAAAGCGCTTTTATTTGTTTTACAAGATATAGCGCTATATAAATTCCATGTATAATTATTGTAATAATAATAGATGATAATAATAATAATAATAATAATAATAATAATAATAATAATAA
>CM060337.1:47554751-47557251 GCA_030674155.1 Stramonita haemastoma
GAGATAGAGAGCATATTTATTTAGGAGGACCCCAGAGTGTAAAGCTGTGGAACGCCCAACAACATACATTCGCTGGAAGTGGTTTCAAACCTTAACCATTTTTCTTCTTCTTCTTCTTCTTCTTCTTCTTCTTCTTCTTCTTCTTCTTCTATATCAGCAATTAAAGACTCATCTGCGGTTTATCAAATGACAGGAGCAGTTATTTCCCTTAAGCTATCATCCACAAGCGTTCTTTGTCTGTAGCAGTAAACTTGAGAGCTACGACCATCACTCGCCATTCCTTCTCCAGTTTAAACGCCATTTTCTCTCTTAAACTGCCGTTAGCCTAACTTGTCGACAGCAAAGTGGCTTCTACAGACCTTAAACCCCACACTTTAATCATTTTGCGGTCTAAACTTTAAGCCATGTTTTCAATCCGCCGCTTAGCCAACTGAAATCAGTAGCTTTTAACAACCTCTCCTCTCCCCTCCCTCCCCCCCCCACAACCCCCCCCCCCCCCCCCCCCCCCCCCCCCCCCCCCCCCCCCCCCCACCCCCCCCCGTCTGAAACCAGCTCCCATTTGGCTCTTTAGGCTCCCGAAGCAGCAAGCAAGGACAAGGTTATGGCCGGACTGTGTTAACTTCTACGACTTTGGACGAGTTATCTCCCGCCTCAAGCCTCATCCGGGTCTTAACAAGCTTGAATCCTATATCCCTCCTTCCTTCCTTCCTTCCCCAGCAGCTACTTTTTTTCCTTCAGTCGCTATCTGCTATGAGCTCCGCCGCATCACCCCGGCTTTGTTACCCACAAAATTAAAAGGTTGGGCTTCATACACTGCGGGGTTTGTGTGTGTGTGTGTGTGTGTGTGTGTGTGTGTGTGTGTGTGTGTGTGTGTGTGTGTGGTGTGTGTGTGTGTGTGTGTGTGTGTGTGTGTGTGTTGTGTGTGTGTCCGAAACACATTTTCAGAAATCTTCTAATATCAATGTTTCAGAAAGACGTTCTTTAGAATCTGGAGGGAAACGATGAAAATATTGTCAGTAAAATATATGACAATTCTCGACAGTAGCATATTTATTTTTCATAGACCCGCACATTATTTTTATGTTAACAAAGTATGCAAAATAAACCAAATCAATAATTTTTATGATGTGGAATTCATTAATTTTCTGTTTATTTATCTTTCTCTCTCTCTATTCCCCTATTTCTTTACTCATTTATTTATTCACTTTTAAAAATTATCTATCCGCAATAAAGTTAATTCAAAGCTACGAACATCAAACGATACACTGGTTGAGATGGCTGGTTGGGAAACTGAGAAAATACACAGATTAAAAAAAAAAACACCCAAAAACAAAAAACAAAATATAAAAACACTTAGCTTGCTGCCAAGTTCTACTAATACCCAATCCTTTACACTGTGTGCGTGTTTTCTGTCTTTAAAAACTCTAACCCAGTCTTTTTCATAGCAAAACAGTTCTAATTCTCCAATAACTGTTACCCTCCTCTCTCTCTCTCTCTCTCTCCTCTCTCTCTCTCTCTCTCTCTCTCCTCTCTCTCTCTCTCTCTCTCTCTCTCATCTCACTCACACACACACACACACACACACACACCACACACACACAACACACACACACACACACACACACACACACACACACACACACACATACACACACACACCCCAGTTCTCCACTAATTCTAACCTACTCTTTTTCCGTAACCAGCCACTTCTGCAATAACTCTCTCTCTACCTGTCTTTTCTTTCCTTTTCTTTTGCTCATGATTTTGGTTTTTAGCTTTGCTTTTATTTCAATTTTTGGTTTTGGTTTGGACTGTTTTTTGGGGGGAGGGAGGTGGTTGTGTGTGTTAAGTTTCGGGTTTTTTTTTTGTTTTTTTGGTCGGTTGTTTTTTTTCGGAGGGGGGGGGGGGGGGGGGGGGGGTAGGTAATCATTCAGAAGGTTTTTTTTTCTCACTTTTCTTTTTTCTTTTCCTTTTCTTTCGTTTCTTTTTTCTTTTCTTTTCTCAGCCGGTCCATTCTTTCGCAGGCCTTTGCCAGCGAGGGAAGGGGCAGGTAGGTAGGTAGCAGTCTACACTGCGGGTTAGACCAGGCGTGACATATCATTATTTATTATTTAGTATTTATTATTGTCATCATCATCATCATCATCATTATTATTATTATTATTATTATTATTATTATTATTATTATTATTATTATTATTATTATTATTATCATTTCTTTTATTCTGTTCATCATCATCATCATCGTTCTTGTTATTATTGTTTAAAATTATATTTATTCATCATTATTATTATTATCTATCAGTAGTAGTAGTAGTAGTAGTAGTAGTATAGTAGTAGTAGTTAGTGTAGTAGTAGTAGTATCATCCTCCTCCTCATCATCATTCTTATATTATTTATTATTATTATTATTATTATTATTATTATTATTATTATTATTATTATTATATTTACCATCATCATTATTCTCTGCAACATTGAACAGCCTACTTCCTTCTTT
>CM060337.1:47562251-47564751 GCA_030674155.1 Stramonita haemastoma
AAACTTCTTTGTTGTTTCCGACAAAAAAATAAAATTCTCTCTCTCTCTTCTCTCTCTCTCTCTCTCTCTCTCCTCTCTCTCTCTCTCTCTCTCTCTCTCTCATATATTTTTTTTCTTTTTGTCCCCATGGGGGCCTGATGTAAAGAAGCCTCTGGCTTATCCAATTACCCTCATTAAAATTTCGAGTCCTCTCTCTCTCTTTGAAACACAGAGTCGAAACCTCTCTTTCCATATTCATATAAATGTTAAAAGAAATTACAACAACGTTGAGCTTGCTAAATTTATGAAAAAAAAATGTGTATGAAGAAAGCATACAACCAGACTGAACCTTCATATCATCAACAAAACACAGCGGCATGGAAATGGTAAGGGCATCAATACAGTCATGGAAACTATTTTCCCCAATTCCACCCTGCCCTGCCCTGCCCTGCCCTGTTCAATCCTGCCCCGCATGTGCATTGAGAAAGATGATTGCTGTATGAATCGGAATATAAAATTAAAAACAAGACATTTATTTGTTGAGTTATGATGTGATGTGTTGTGTTGAATCGCATCGTGTTGAACTTGAGTTGTGAAAGGTCTTGTGTTCAGCTGCACTGTAATGTGTTGTGCTGTGTTGCGTCGCGTTCTTTTATGTTGTGTTCCGTTGTGTCACGACGCACAGCATTCACACAGCACTGCAGTGCAGGCCAGCACATGCACGCGTCAGTGTGAGCGTTTCCCGAACGATCCCAATTACCAAGCTTGAGAAGAAAAAAAAACCGTTATTGACGGACGACGCCCTACGACAAAACGCAGTCCCCCCCCCCCCCCCCCCCCCCCCCTTTCCTTTATCCTGCAGCAGAATTGGGGGGCTGCTGACATAAAGCCAACACGTGGACCTACATTTAGCGCCTGCCAGCCTTGGCGAAACGGTTTCTGAAATAGAAAGTGAAGGTGCCGTGGCGCCGCCCTGTGCTCCGTGTGTGTGTAGCATCACCATCCACCCCTGCTGCTGCTGCAGGAGGAGAAAGTTCTGGCGTTGTTCAGCTCTACAGCACAGAAATAGCCTGTCCCTTCCCTTTTTATCCGCTCTATATAGGGACAACTTTCTGTCTGTCTGTCTGTCTGTCGGTACCGTGCTGCATCCGGGGATGATGGTGAGAGAGAGGAGGAGAGAGAGAAGAGAGAGAGAGAGAGAGAGAGAGAGAGAGAGAGAGAGAGAGAGAGAGAGAAGGTGTGTGTGTGTGTGTGTGTATGTGTGTGTGTGTGTGTGTGTGTGTGTGTGTGTGTGTGTGTGTGTGTGTGAGTGTGTGTGTGTGTGTGTGTGTGTGTGTGTCTCTCTCTCTCTCTCTCTCTCTCTCTCTCTCTCTCTCTCTCTCTCTCTCTCTCTCTCTCTCTCTCTCTTGTGCACTTGATGAAACATAATAGTAATAGAATAGCAGCCAAAAATAAATAAAAATGAAATAAACTCGGATTAAAACAAAAAAGTAACATAAACCCCCCAAACCAACGAAACCAAAAATAACGAGTGCTTGGGGCTGGTACTAGGAAAAAGTTGTTGTTTTTTCTTATTAACATAACTTCAAAGAACCAATATATGATAGTCAGCACAACTGCACAAAACCATTCTGTACATTAAAAAGACCGAGGCCTATTTCTACTCAAAGCGCAATAATTCTTAATTAACAGACACAACATATAGCATACAAGAACATCACACACAGGTTTCATACAACACAAAACATAACGAGTTTACATCAATCACAAGCCTTGCTACATACAGTTCAATACAGCTGTCAAACTAGCTTGTGCCACAGTGCGCAATCATTGATAATTCAGTCGATTTAATTTCCAGAAACAAACGTAGCTCTAAAAGCTACATCACGTTCTTTACAGCGACAGTTCGCCATCAATGCCTGTTAAAATAAATATTCTCCACTTCTGTATCTAAAATTGTGGCAAAGTTATATATATGTTCATTGCAAATGAAACGTTTGTGCTATGGCGGATCAAAATCCCGTTTAGAATTGGCGAAAAAAAAGTTTGTGTCATTATTTCTCCTGCCTTTGTTGCTGTGTGTGCATGTCGTATGCAGAGTGTAGGAAGGGAATAAAACTTGAAGGGTTCCCTTTACTCCCCCAATATCATCTATCTATCTATCTATCTATCTATCTATCTATCTATCTATCTATCTATCTATCTATCTATCTATCTATCTATCTATCTATCTATCTATCTATCTATCTATCTATCTATCTATCTATATCTGTCTCTTTATCCCGTAGTCTGGCGACCTTCCGAAGACATGACAACCCGTATACTGTATACTAAATTATTTAATCCGTCAACTGTGTATGTTGTTAACTGCTACTTGCTTAGAACTGAATGCATTGTTAGCTTTGGCAAACTAACCAGTAACCTTTGTTTTTGTTGTTTTTGTTGTTGTTAATTTCTGTCTATATACATTTTCTGTATTGGCTTTTAAAAACATTATATATATGTATTATTCATAATTTTA
>CM060337.1:47566100-47571100 GCA_030674155.1 Stramonita haemastoma
GCTGAGGCCAGCGGGCAGACCTCCTGCAGAGTCTGAGCGAGGAAGTAGGAGAAGGCACTAATCTATGCATCCACCTCACAATATCAGAACAGGAGAGACAGAGACAGAGAAGAGAGAGGAGAGGAAGAGAGAGAGAAGAAGAAGAAGAGAGAGAGACAGAGAGAGAGACAGAAGAAGAGAGAGAGAGAGAAGAGAGAAGAGAGAGAGAGAGAGAGAGAGACAGAGAGAGAGAGAGAGAGAGAAGAGAGAGAGACAGAGAGACAGACAGACAGACAGACAGACAGACAGACAGAGACAAAGAGAGGAAGGAAGAGACAGAGAAGAGATGAGAAAACAGACAGACAGACAGAGACATAAGAAGACAGACAGGCAAACAGACAGAAGGAGAGCAGAATTATTAAAGGTATTAAGCATCTACTAGCTGCAATAACATCTTTTCTTCTTTCTCGTTATTTTTTTTCTTATTTCTTTTTATTTCTCTTATTTTCTTTATTTTCTCCAGAAGTTAGCTTCTGTGCCAGGCCCCAGTCCCTGGTGTCTCATGACAGCCAATGTCTGTGGCTTGCTACAGCCGTTGGCTTTGCACGCTCCTCTGGCTTCTACCTGCCTGCCTGCCTGCCCCCGACAATTTCAGTTGGAAATATGACCAGGATGGGTGGAGGGAGAGGGGGTGGAGGCTGAACAAGTCTTGAGTGGCCTCTTTACTGGACTTGATGGTGCGTGACCAGTCTGATCATCTCTCTGTCTCTCCATCTGTCCTTTTTTTTGGTCTGTCTCTATAATGTTCTCTTGTCTCTTGTCGTCTCTCTGTCTCTCTCCGTGCTCCTGTCTGCCTCCCTGTCGTCTGTCTGTTCTGTCTGTCTGTCTGTCTGTCTGTCTGTCTGTCTGTCTGTCTGTCTGTCTGTCTCTCTCTCTCTCTCTCTCTCTCTCTCTCTCTCTCTCTCTCTCTCTCTCTCTCTCTCTCTCTCTCTCTCTCTGTCTGTGTTCTGATATTGAGTGGGATGCGTAGTGTCTGCTCTTCTTCTATGCGTATCTACAAAACTGCATACACACGGGGACTAGATGTAAGAAAAAACACATACATGAGTGTTTATTCCATTATGCTCGAAATAAAATAAAATAAAATAAAATCTCTGTCTGTCTGTCTGTCTGTCTCTTCTCTCTCTCTCTCTCTCTCTCTCTCTCTCTCTCTCTCTCTCTCTCTCTCTCTCTCTCTCTCTCTCTCTCTCTCTC
Source organism: Stramonita haemastoma (assembly GCA_030674155.1). Classification (NCBI taxonomy): domain Eukaryota; kingdom Metazoa; phylum Mollusca; class Gastropoda; order Neogastropoda; family Muricidae; genus Stramonita; species Stramonita haemastoma. The sequence goes on from CM060337.1 coordinate 47,567,334, forward strand.
AGAATCTGAATCCCGTCTCGTCTTTGAGAGAACCGTTTCCATCCATGGGAAGAAAAAAGAAAAAGAAAGAAAAAAACCCACACCACTTCTTTCTTCTATTCCATAACATAACCGCTACAGTCACGGGAGGTTTTTGTGGCTTGATCTAATCAGGCAGAGTAACACGACCATTTTACTTCTTCGGCGGTTGAGTATGGGGATGGGGATGTGGGGAGGGGGGACGAGATGGAAAGGAGGAGGAAGGGGGAAAGGGCAGAAGGAGAGCAGAGTTTCTTGCAGAGCCTTGATGGACTGAAAACGGTACAGTCGCTCCCTCCAAGACGTTTCTCTAATAACGACTATAGTGACATCACTGCAGAAGGAGGACAAGTGGGTGGGTGGAGGGGATAGGAGAGGGTAGGGGGGATGGGGGGGAGGACAAGGTTGAAGCAGAAAGTGCAGGAGGGTAAAGGGGGTAGTAGGAGAGAGAAGAACCAGCACCCAAAAAAAAAAGAAAAAAAAAATCAGAAAAAAAGAAAGCCGGGCTAGCTCCTTGAAAAACCGTTTCTGATCTGCTTTCATCCAAGTGCTCGCCAGTCATCTTCGGGCACAATAAAGGATTTATCTTCAAAGCCGGACCCCTGCGCCGGGCCCCAGCCCGCCTGTTTATGGAAATATTCCGCCCATCAAAGCCGGCCCCGGCCGCCTGATGAGAAAGCCGTGTCATTTGCCACGCCTGACTGCCCGCACCGCATGCGGGAGGAAGCGACCTCAAACCCTCCTCCACTCCACTCCGCTTCCCCGCTAGCGCTCCTCCGCTACTGCCGTGCTGCTGCTGTCGTTGCTGTGCTGTCGTTGCTGCTGCTGATGTAGGTGTGCTGGGTGCTTTGGCTGCCAAGTAGAGCTGGGGGGTGGGGGAGAGAGGAAGGGGGAAGGGGGGGGGAAGTACGGAAGTGTACCCGTCTCGGCGTGTACGACGGTGTAATACTAGTAGGAGTTTGTGTGTGTTTGTATCGTGTGTGTGTTGTGTGTGTGTGTGTGTGGTGGTGGTGGGTGTGGTGGTGGTGGTGGTGGTGGTGGTGTGGGTGTGTGTGTGTGTGTGTGTGTGCTGTGTAGGTGTGTGTGTATGTGTGTTTGCTGTGTTTGGTGGTGTGTGGGTGGCTTGTGTGTGTGGAGTAATGGGTTTTCAGGGCCATTTCTTTAGGTGGTGGGCCGATGATATGGTGGTATTTTAAAGGTTTTCAGGACCATATAGTGGAGTGATGGTGAGACCAGGTTTTTTAGATCTTTTGTTGGGTGGTGGGGCGCTTATGGGGTTTTTATTTGCTGTTCTCTCTCTCTCTCTCTCTCTCTCTCTCTCTCTCTCTCTCTCTCTCTCTCTCTCTCTCTCTCTCTCTCTCTCTCTCTCTCTCTCCAACTACTCCAGGAGTGGTTGAGACACTGCACTGAATTTTTCAGGTCGTCTCTTGGACAAGGCAACTGGCACAGTCAGTCCCTTAGACTACAGAAAAAATTCAAACTACTGCCATTGACAACAGAGGGCTTTGAGTGGCTGCGTAATATACCTGTCCAGAACAGAAGCCCAGATTTGTCAACACATACGTGTGCAGTGGATGTGCGTCGCACGCCCACACACCCACACAACACACACCCCCACACACAACACACACACAACAACACACACACACACACACACACACACACACACACACACACACACACACACAACATTCTCAGGCACATTTATCAATTTCACTTATCGCTTTCAACATAATTAAGTATAATTTATATCGAATTATCTGTAAAAACCACACACCCCTCCCTCCCCCCTCCACCTCTTCCTTCCCCCTACCTTTCCAGCAGCTGTGTCCCCCCCCCCCCACATCACGAACTTACAGCCCGCAAAAACGCCCTTTGCTGATTTATATCCACTTCCGCGCTATATTGGTCACAGTGCCCCCCCCCCCCCTCTTCTCTCTGTCTTCTCTGTCTGCTGTCTTCTGTCTGTCTGTCTGTCTGTCTGTCTGTTCTGTCTGTCTCTCTCTCTCTCTCTCTCTCTCTCTCTCTCTCTCTCTCTCTCTCTCTCTCTCTCTCCTCTCTCTCTCTCTCTCTAACAGACATTCCATGATTTCTACGGAAGTTTTGTCCGTTGGGGGGGGGGGGGGGGAGGAATTGGACTTTGAGTGGGTGGGAGATGGGGAGGGGGGAGAGGGGAGAGGGGAGAATATTAAATTACCTTTCTCAAAGCCCACAGATGGAAGCAATGCTCTGTAACTGACGTACATTTTTTTCTACTGCATCGATCTATAGGTATGCACGCATGGCGTATGCGAGCGCGCGCGCACACACACACACGCGCACGCGTGCGCGCAACCACGCACGCACGCACACCCCTCCCCCTCCTCTTCAAATAACCCGGCCACCAGCCGCTTTCACCACAATATAATTATTGTATCTAGCCATCAGCATTGTGTATGCAAGCAAGAGGAAGAGAGAGAGAGAGAGAGAGAGAGAGAGGAGAGAGAGAGAGAGAGAGAGAGAGAGAGAGAGAGAGAGAGAGAGAGAGGACAGAGAGAGACAGAGAGAGACAGAGAGAGACAGAGACAGAGACAGAGAGAAGAGACAGACAGACAGAGCAGAGACAGACAGAGACAGACAGAGACAGAGACAGAGAGAGACAGAGACAGAGACAGAGACAAAAGACAGACAGACAGACAGACAGACAGACAACAGGCGGACGGACGGACAGACAGACAGACGGACAGCCAGACAGAGAGACAGACAGACGGACGGACGAAACAGACAGAGCAGAAGAGGGGCGCTGGAACTGAATGGCATTTCTTTAATCTTCACTGATTAGATTTTTTTTTTAATTAAAAGTAGGTCTTGTCTCACCCCCCAAAACAAAAGTCATTCCGCGGTACTCATTCCTCTGAAGTTTCCTATCCAAAAGTAGTTTTACTTTTCCCTTTTCCGTTATTACTTCAACAAGCCTTTTTCTTACAACAAAGCGTCATTACTCAATAATCTGAACGCTTCAGCCTCTCAGCATCAGTCAATATCTCACTTCTCATGGATCCTTCCAACAGAGGCAGGTCTACACATTCACACAAGGGGGATGGGGTAGCCTAGTGGTCAGAACATTGCGCTCGCAATTTGACGACCTGGGTTCGATTCCCGTTCGAGGGGATTTTTCCTCTGGACTTAACATCAGTGCTGACTCCATGTGGAGTTAACATCAGTGCTGACTCACTCTCCCCAAAAGTCCTTCGGATGAGACTAAACCGAGGTCCCGTGTGCGAACGCACGCAGAGTGTCTTGCGCACACGTTAAATCCCGTTCCGCTTTTCGTAAGAGTAGGCCATCGTATACCGGTGGGAACAGATGACACGATTTACAAAAACTGCATACACACGGGGACAGGATGTATAAAAAAGCACATGATTGCTTATTCCATTATCCTCGATATAAAAGAAGAAATCAAAATGAAAAAATAAAAAATAGAATTAACGAATGATATAGATCTACTGCTAATCAAAATGAAAAAATAAAATAATAACGAAGAAGAACTTTGCTAACATGAAAAATAAAAATAGAAGTTAATATATGACTACATCTACTGCTAATCAAAATGAAAAAATAAAAAATAGAAGTTAACGAATGATATAGACTACATCTACTGCTAATCAAAATGAAAAAATAAAAATGGACGTTAACGAATGATATACATCTACTGCTAATCAAAATGAAAAAATAAAAAATAGAAGTTAACGAATGATATAGACTAC
>CM060337.1:47576100-47578600 GCA_030674155.1 Stramonita haemastoma
ATTTTTTGTTTTTGTGGTTTTTCTTTCTTAATTTTCGGAGAAGATATGGTCTATGACTTTCTTTGTTAAATAACACTAGGTCTAGTCCCTTAATGCAATGAAAGCTGAAGTCCTTCGCTTTTTTTTTTTACTCATGTTCCTTGTATCATTTACTTTTTTTTTAATTCTACATTTCTACTGAATCCTTTAACTTCTTTTTGTACTATTTTGATCATTATTATTATATTCATTATTATTATTATTATTATTATTATATTATTATTATTTATTATTATTATTATTTCATTATTATTATTATCATTATCACTGACATTTTCTTGGAAGTTATTTCCTTTGTTTGTTATTAAATGGCATTATGATTATATCATAAAACTTGAACACAGAGCACTTGCAATTCAGGAAATTTATTTCAAACAAGTTTCCTAAGAAAAAAACCCATAAAAACTGAGAAAAAAAATGGACTGGAACAGTGAAAGCAGTCACTGATTTTTAGTTGGTTAGGGGGTTTTGTCCTTTTTTTGTTTCTGTTTAATAATTGTTTTTGTTTGGTTTTCTGTTCTGAATCTTTCCTAAGTTGATTTAAACTTACTGAATGTGTGTGCACACATTATAGTTGACTGTTACAGTCATTTCAATCTTTCAATTCCCAGTTTTTGCCTCTCTCTCTCTCTCTCTCTCTCTCTCTCTCTCTCTCTCTTCTCTCTCTCTCTTCTCTCTACATCTGAATGAAACTGAATCCATTTATCCATGTCATATCCCCTCTCTTCACACACACACACACACACACACACACACACACACACACACACACACACACACACACACACACACTTATGATTACAAGAAGACTGTTAGATTATATATGTATATTAACAAAAGGTATAAAACAACTAAAATTATATGATCCCACTCAACTTAAAGATATATTATATATATATATATATATATATATATTATGTATTATTATATGTATGTATGTATTTCTGTAATTATAATTTTAATTTGTCTACACAGTAATACTAGTAATAGTGATGTTTTCATAGATGAGACTAATTCCAAAGGTCTGAAGGTTTTTTGTGATTTTTTTTAGCTCATGGCTTTTTTTTTTAATGAAAACTTTGACAAGCAACAAAACACACACAAATAGTTCGTTTTTTGTTGTTGTTTTTTTAAGAAAAAAGTTTGATATCACACACACACACACACACACACACACACACACACACACACACACACACACACCACAAATACACACAGACACACACACACACACACACACACACACACACACACACACACACACACACACACACACACACCCCCTTTTCTGTCTTTAAACTTCCTCAGGTGAATACAGTAACCCAGCATACAAAAAGATGATATCTAAAACATTAGTGCACAACACAGTAACAACACAGTAACAACAGAGTGCAGGTGAAGCCACAATGAAAGCACAGATGTGATGAAATAAAAACAAGCAAAATCTATGTTTGAAACAAAAATAATGATAAAAAATAAAAAATAAACACCAGGTGAACAATATTCTTACAAAAAAATATAATTCAATAAACAAAAACAATGCTTTTCTAACTGAAAAAAAGGCACTGAAAGGTAGGAAATATCTACCTTGACACTAGCACACACACACATACACACACGCACGCACGCACGCACGCACACACACACACGCACGCCAACCCACGCACGCACGCACACACACACACATACAACACACACAACAGAGGAAAGAGATAGCATAAACACCTGAAACTGAAAGTGTCCAAAACGACCCAGTGCATATATAGTTATCGATCTACAAACCCGTCACTCCCCAACACTGAAAGATCCAAAACAACCCTCAGGTATATCGCAGTAAACAACAACACCCAAAAACTTTTTTAAAAAAATAATAACAATAATAACACCTCCGGCAAAGAAATAAAACACAGGTAAAAGACACAGGTATGCAACAACATCAAAAAAACAAAACTCGGTCATTTACCTGCCAGACGTAAGGCGGACATTCTCTGGAACTCGGGCTCCTGTAACCACTTCCACATGCGGCGGAAAGTCTCGCGGCCCGACTTGAGTTTGCTCCAGGGTTTGGGGTTCCGCAACAAGTCCGAGAGAGTGCCCTGGCTGCGGCAGAGCACGCGCTGGGCGAACACGGCCTGGGGGATGCTGTAGCGCTTGAGCTCGGAGCTGATGCGTTGGGCCAGCTCCTTGGTGTTGATCTCCTCCACCTCCTGCTGCTGCGCCTTCTGAAGGTCCAGCGACGTGGACGGCCGCTCCCGCACCGGGCTTTCGCTGTGGTGGTGGTGGTGGTGGGGCGAGGGGGTGGGGGCGGAGTGGACCACGCCGTTGATGGGCACCATCATGGAAGTCATGGGGTTCGGGGAGTGCAGCGGCGACCCCGGGTGCTCGACAGGTAACCGCATGGGGGACGACCCGTACGAATCGAAAGTGGGGGAGCCCATCTTGTGCTCGGACTTGACAGCGG
>CM060337.1:47583600-47588600 GCA_030674155.1 Stramonita haemastoma
CACCACCACCACCACCTACCACCACCACCCCTCGCGCGCCTCGGTCTCCCCTACCATTTCTTCCACCACCCTCCCCCATTTATTTCAAGACCCCCACCCCCACCCCCCAACACACACACACGCACACACTCTCACCCTACCTCTTTTCATTTTTTTTTTGGTTTGTTTTTTGTTTGCGTAGTTTTTGGTTATGTTTTAGTTTTTTTAACTAATATTTCCTCTTAATGATTAAGATGGTTTTTTGCTTCAAATTTTTTTTTCGTTTCATTTTGATTTCTCTCTTACTCCGTTGACAGTGACACTTAAGTTGGTGCTTTCGTGACATGTCAACTGCCAGACAGACAGAGTCCATATTCAAACTCAAAGAACTAACATCAGTGCTGACTCCACTCTCCCCAAAAGTCCTTAGGATGAGACTAAAAACCGAGGCCCGTATGCGAACGCACGCAGAACATCTTGCGCACACGTAAAATTAAATCATGTCCCACTTTTCGTAAGAGTAGGCCATTGTGTGTTGGTGGGAAAAGATGACAAGATTTACAAAAACTGCATACACACGGGGACTGGATGTAAAAAAAAAGTACAGGAGTGCTTATTCCATTATCCTCGATATGAAAGAATAAATAAATAAATAAATAAATAAATAAATAGATAATTAAATAAATAAATAAACGAATAAATAAATAAGGTATCTCTCCTTCATTCTTTGTGGTAGAGGATCTACAGCACAATTAATTCTCTCTTAGTGGTGACAGATTTCTTCCTTGGTCAAGATTATTAACAACAACAACAAACAAATTTACAGACAAAATTAATACAAAAGTATACCGACTTTACGCAAACAGTATAACGAACAGTCCATTGTCCTGCCTTTTATCAGAAAGACTTCAGAATTCTCTCCCATGCTCAAGTCGGATTCGCGGGGCCTGACTTGTTTATATCATTTTTTCATTTCTCTATTTATTTTATTGATCTATTTTATTCTTTTATTTCCAGAATAATGGAATTAGCACTCATGTGCTATTTTTTTACATTCAGTCTTCGTGTGTGCGCAGTTTTGTAAATCTTGTCATCCGTTCCCACCGGTACACAATGGCCTACACTTACGAAAAGCGGAACGGGTTTTGACGCGTCCGCAAGATCTGCATGCCGTTCACACACGGGACCTCGGTTTATAGTCTTATCCGAAGGACTCTTGGAGAGAGGGGGAAGGGTGTGTGTGTGTGTGTGGTGTGGGGGGGGGGGGGGTAGTTAGCACCGATGTTAACTCCAGAGGTAAAATCCTCTTAAACGAGATTCGAACCCGGGTTCTGCAAACCACAAGCGCATCACTGTGGCCACCAGGCTATTCCGTCTTGTCAGGCGCTTAACGGCATGGCAGCGCAACGCATTTTCACTCATACAACAAGTTGATGTTTGAGCGTTCGACGGACGACGACGACGATGAAGACGAAATTCCGTACATAGAGCATGTTTATTTACACAGGTAGTGCAGCAAATGACAATCTATCTATCTATCTATCTATCTATCTATCTATCTATCTATCTATCTATCTATCTATCTATCTATCTATCTATCTATCTATTCTATCTATCTATCTATCCCTTAGGCTGGCGACCGTGGGGGCATGCACCCCTGAAGACTTGACAACCAGTTAAACGACAGTAGAAACAATACATTTAAGGGCAAAGTGACGGGGATCTGACAGTGCCTCAGATATCATATTTCCTGTAAACCCCCTCTCTGTAAACTGCAGAGTCCATACTACAACTACTAGTTACTCAAAGCGACAATGCCGCTACACGTTTGTTTCTTTGCTGTGAAAATCCTCATGGAAGAAAATCAAAGCTCTCTCTGTTACTTCAGGCAAAGCTCAGTAGTACTGGTGCCAGAAGACTGAGAGTGGAGTGAGTGAGTGAGTGAAGACCCAGCCTTGTAACACAAGGGCTCTCTCTCTAAGGGCTTGTGTCTTTGTTTTCCGTTCGTTGCCTAGAACTCAAGAGTTAGTTACTTCTTCAGTTTCATGCTCCTTCTACTGCTAAATAGTGATCAATATTAGATCGGAAAGTGTGTGTGTGTGTGTGTGTGTGTGTGTGTGTGTGTGTGTGTGTGTGTGTGTGTGTGTGTGTGTGTGTGTGTGTATTTTTCTTTTATTTCGAGGATAATGGAATAAGCACGCGTGTGCTTTTTTACATCCCCGTGTGAATGCAGTTCTGTAAATCTTGTCGTCAGTTCCCACTGGCACACAATGGCCTACTCTTACGAAAAGCGGAACAGGATTTAACATGTGCGCAAGATGTTATGCGTGTGTTCGTACACGGGGCCTCGGTTTATAGTCTCATCCGAAGGACTTTTGGGGGAGTGGAGTCAGCACTGATGTTAAATCCAGGAGAAAAATCTCCTCGAACGGGAATCGACCTCGGGTCGTCAAATTGCGAGTGCAATGTTCTGACCACTAGGCTATCCCGTCCTCCTGTGTGTGTGTGTGTGTGTGTGTGTGTGTGTGTGTGTGTGTGTGTGTGTGTGTGTGTGTGTGTGTGTGTGTGTGTGTGAGTAGTGTAGTGTAGTGTAGTGTAGTGTAGTGTAGTGTAGTGTAGTGTAGTGTAGTGTAGTGTAGTGGAGGGAGGATGGGCGGGTGAATGTGTGTACATAGCTAACCATCCATAACAAACAACTAGTATTGGGGGAAAAAACAAAACAAAAAAATCAAACCATAAACTGAAATTTTGAAAAGAGAGATGCAACAATTTAAACACTAAATTTTCTATCAATATAACTAGTAAACATCATTTTACATAGGACTATGACTTAATGACAAAATTATTTCATCATTGGGATGTCTTTTACAACTGGCTCGAAACTACGGACTGGGAAGTCAGGTCAAAAAGTTTACAGATCTCTTCATTGTAAAAGAATGTAAGCATTGGAAATATTTTCGCCACAAATGTCGCTTTATTTTTTGGAAAATCTAGCTCTAAAAAGACTGAGCATAAACCTGTAGATAAGAGATGCAACATTTCTATATTCTTGTGAATTACGGAGTTTGATCTTATCAAAAGAAAATAAATGGGTTACACCATCATTCCAGGGATAACCGATAATTTTCTTTATACAGTGTTTCCAACATGCACTTTGTATTTGCTATAGCCCTCATGAATGGACAGAGGAACATTTCTGCTGCAAGTAGTTTACAAATTTGATAGTTTTTGAACATCCATATGAAAAAAATAACAATGACAACAGCAGCAACAATATCAATAATACAGCAACAAACGTAATGAGATCAACGAAAACAATAACAAGGATTACTTGAACAGCAACTAAAAAAAAAAAAAAGGGAGGGTGGTGAGGGGCGGTGTTCTAGTTTTCCTTTGTTTTTAAATCGTCACTAACTCATCTATATACCCTCTTCTTCCTCCTATTCCTGCTATTCTCCTTTCCTTCCTTCCTTTCTTTTGTTCTTGCTTTCCTCCTCCTCCCTCTTCTCCTTTTCTTCTTTCTTTCGTCCTTCTTCTTCTTCTTTTATTTCAATCATTTTATTCCTTTTTTTCGCGTTCATCTCATTTTTTTCTTTCTTTCTTCTTCGCAGTCTTCTTCCATTCTTTCTTTTGTTCTTTCTTTCATTCTTCCTGCATTTCATTATTCTCTTTCATATTCATCGCATTCTTTTGTCTTCTTTCTTTTTTATTCTTCGCTGTCTTCTTCCATTCTGTCTTTCGTTCTCTTTTCTTCTCCTTTGTAGATCTAGTCTTCTTCGTCGCATTCTTCGTCGCATTCTTCTTTCTACTTCTTTGCATTCTTTGGATTCTTCTATTTCTTCTTTCTTTCTTTCTTTCTTTCTTTCTTTCTTTTTCTCTACTTCTTTGCATTCTTCGCATTCTTCTTCGCATCCTTTTCCCTCTTCTTCGCAACCTTCTTCTCCTGAGTTCCCTCTCAGTGGGTTGGATGTGTAGTGCCCGGTCTTCTGTGCTTGTAACTGCAATTTAAATGCCAGTAACTGCCATTGATATGGTCTTGCTTTTGTGTGTGTGATAAAAATAATTTTTCCTTACACGCATACACTTTTATTAATGACAAATTCGAAAAAAAAAACCCACAAAAAATGTCATTGGCAAAATCTGTTTGCTTTTGTGAAAATAGTTGTTGTTTTTTTAACAGGTACAGTTCTTTTTGCCAACAGGTATACACCTGCATTTTAAACGTAAATAATCACCACTGACAACAAGTGTGTGTGTTTGATTTTATTTGATTTGATTTATTCTTTTATATCGAGGATAATGGGATAAGCACTCTTGTTTTTTACGTCTAGTCCCCGTGTGTATGCAAATTTGTAAATGTCATCTGTTCCCACCGGCACACGATGGCCTACTCTTACGAAAAGCGGAATAGGATTTAACGTGTGCGCAAGATGTTCTGCGTGCGTTCGCACACGATTTAAAGTCTCATCCGAAGGACTTTTGGGGAGAGTGGAGTCAGCACTGATGTTATTAACTCCAGGAGAAAAATCTCCGCGACCGGACTCGAACCCGGGTCTTCAAATTGCAAGCGCAATGTTCTGACCACTAGGCTATCCGTCCCTGTGTGTGTGTGTGTGTGTGTGTGTGTGTGTGTGTGTGTGTGTGTGTGTGTGTGTGTGTGTGTGTGTGTGTGTGTGTGTGTGTGTGTGTGTGTGTTGTCTAAATAATCTTTTTTCACTAGGTACACACATTTCTAATGCAAGAACCGTTGACATATATATATATATATATATATATATATATATATATATATATATATATATATATATATATATATATATTATATATATATATCCCTTTCTCGAGTAGTTTACACTTCAGTACATGCTATTATTTATTTATTTATTCTTTTATATCAAGGATAATGGAATAAGCACTCATGTGCTTTTTTACATCCAGTCCCCGTGTGTATGCAGTTTTGTAAATCTTGTCAATGTTCCACCGGCATACAATGGCCTACTCTTACGAAAAGCGGAACAGGA
>CM060337.1:47601100-47608600 GCA_030674155.1 Stramonita haemastoma
GTATTGAACAGAGTGTAAGTGTTGTTCTTTCGTAAAACACTCGCTCAGGGCACGCCGATTTTCCAAAGCGAAACCGGCAGCCCACACGTGGAGTAAAATCGAACTCGCCACTCGAGAAGAGAAGCGCGATGTTGATATTGATTGTGGGCGGGCTTTCTCTCTCTGGCGGGTTGAAAGCATCGATTACACGTCTGATCAATAAGCTTTATCAATGGAGACACGGGATGGAGACGGAATGTGTCGGAATTTACTACAGAATACGCTACATTTCGATTTGGGTCTCCCCTGGGGGGAGGGTCTGTTGAACAGAGCTCCCCTTGTCTGGCTCTCTTCCTCATGGCAGGCTGTCACTGGGAGAGCTGGGCTGAAAGGCATTGGGACAGGAGGAATGGGGAGGATTGAAAAGTTGTTAGGGTTTTTTTATGTTTCCTCAGTGTGCTATTTGTATTATATTTCAAATCTGTTTAAACTTTTGATTTATAAAATAATAGACAAGTTGAAAACAGAAGCGCTTGATATAATCGAGTATCGGTTTCGTTAGATGTAACATGATTTTTGGTCTTTAGGGATAGAAAGATAAAGGGCATGCCTTGAACAGGTTTCTGTTAGTGATGTCTATATTTTATTATATAACACACACAGTGACACACATGTGTTCACTTGTATACAGTTCACATCCATATATGCTTAGACACCAATAGATTGATGTGGATATTTAATACAAATGTGTATATGACATACACACTTTGAGTGAACAGATGTAAAATTGAAGAGCAACAGCACAACAACAACACAACAACAACAACAAACAAACAACAACAACAACAACAACAACACAGCACACACACACCACACACACACACACACACACACACACACACACAACACGTGCGTGCACACACAGTAGGCCATTGTGTGCTGGTGTAAACAAATGAAAAAAATGACAAAATCCCATACACACGGGGACTGGATTTTAAAAAATGCATGGGTGCTTATTCCATTATTCTCCAAATTAAAAGAATAAGATAAAAAGAATAGAATGCACATGCACACACATTATTTTGTGCGCACATTAAAACTTGTTCCGCCTTTCAGAAGAGTAGGCATTTGTGCTGGTAAAAACGGTTAACAAAATTTATAAAACTGCATGCACATGGGGACTGGATGTAAAAAAGCACATTCATGCTGATTCCTATTAAAATATTTTTTTTTACTCATGCTGATTTCACTAGTTATCCTTTGATTAATATCTATCTATCTATCTATCTATCTATCTATCTATCTATCTATCTATCTATCTATCTATCTATCTATCTAATTTATCTAAATTACAAAAGATTGACTTTAAACATGCATACAAATTTGTACAACAGTGACTGATTGCATGTAAAAGATGGTATGAATAGAACGTGTTTGAAATCTAATTGGATCTGTGAATTGGATGGAATTAAAACAGAGAAACCCCCCAACAACAACAACAAAAACCAAAACAAACAATCCCCTCCCCCCAAAAAACCCTGAGAAAAACCACAAAAAATAAATGACAAAATCCCACATCCCTCAAATTTCAAAATGAAAAAGTTGCTGAAAATACAAATAGCTAATGAACTGAATAGTATCAAAGCTTTAAAAAAAAATGTCATTGTATCTTTTAATTAAATTTCAGCCGATTTGACAGTCATTAAATTTTACAGCACTAGTAACACATGTTGTGACATGAAAAATGAAATGTGTGAATATTAGAAGAATGATGTCATGCTATTTTCACACTTGTGTTTTAATTGGTCAAAATAAAAAGGGACCAGACATCAGTGCTCAGGAATAAAAAAATATTGCTATGAACTCTGTCTGTCTGTCTGTCTGTTTTGTCTGTCTGTTTATCTGCCCTATCTGTCTGTCTGTCTTCCTCTCTCTCTGTCTGATTTAGGATTTTTTTCTTTCTTTCTCTTATTCTTTTTCTTTTTTTGTCTTTCTTTCTTTCTCTCTTCTTTTACTTTGTTCTTTTTTTTTTTCTATCTTCCTTCTTTCTTCATTTCTTTTTATTTTATTTTTCTTATTCTTCCTTTTCATTAGCTTCTTCTCTTCATTCTTTTTCTACTCCTTTCCCCCCTCCCTTTTATTTCTTCCTTCTTATTCCTTCCTTCCAATAGTTTAATATTTCCAGTCTTTATTGCACTATAATGTTAAGCTAAGACTTGCATCACACACATAATATGTTAGGTGAACCATATTGACCCGAATCATTGCCAATTTCACGTTCTGATGATATGATTACTATTGTATTTTTATAATTATCCCTACTGTGCATCCATTTGTCGTACATATCATGCAACACGCAGTAATCAGTATGTTTTAATATGAGATTGAGTGTGTGTGTGCATACATGTGTATGTATTTTGTGATGTTTTTCTTAGAGTGTAAACAATCTTGTTTTCTTTTCTTTGTTCTGTGTTGTCCCCAATAATAGGAAGATGGGGTGGGAAGGGGGGTGGGAGGGGTCTTTTTTGTTTTTTCAGAGGTAGAGGTTGGGGGTGGATAGGGGGTGTTCATCAAAAAAAAAAATCTTTACCAGGGCTTAGGTAGTCAAATAGATTGTTGATTTTAATTATTATCATTACCCTTGTGAAAGAAAATTGTTCTATGAGTATGTATGTGTGTGTTGGATGTGAGTGTGTGTGTGTGTGTGTGTGTGTTGTTGTGTGTTGTTGTCCCAAGTTTACTCTGTGTGTTTGTGTGTGTTGTGTGTGGTGTGTGGTGGGTGTGGGTGTGGTGTGTGGGTCTTTTGTGTGTTTGTGTGTGGTGGGTGTGTGTGTTGTGTGTGTGTGGTGTGTGGTTGTTGTGGGTCTCTCTCTTCTCTCTACTTGCTAAAATCTCTTCTTTGCTCTGCTTCGTCTTCGTCGCTCTTCTCTCTCTCGTCTCTTCTTCTTCTCTCTCTCATTTATTCAGCTGTTCACCTATTATTTGAAAACATGATTGTATGATTATTACTTTCAGAATGAGGTTTTGTAACCCCCCCCTCTTGTTTTCTTTTTTCTTGTTATGGAGTTTTTTTGTTTTTTGTTATTGTTATAAATAGAAGGATGAATGTAAAAAAACAAAAAAACTGTCATGCTTATTCTATCACCTTCTGAAAAAAAAATTCAATTCAATTAAGTTTTTCTTTTCTGTAATTTATACAAAACAACAATAATAATATAATGATATAAAAATAATAATAATAATAATAATAATAAAAAAAAAATAAATAATGAATAATACATGGAATTTATATAGCGCGTCCTCTTGCAAAAAACAAAATCAGAGGGCTTGCATTACAGACACAGAGGTAAATAATATATTATCAATATGAATTATAATGTGTTTTATAAATGAACAGTGATTGATGAATTGGCAATGGGCTATGTAGTTCTGTTCTATTCCATTCTTTTATTTCGAAGACAATGAAAAAGCACTCATGAGCTTTTTTTTTTTTTTTTTTAAATCCAGTCCCCGTGTGTATGCAGTTTTGTCAATGTTGTCCCTCAGTTGCCACTGGGTGGTACATGGTGTACAGGGCTGTGTCATGTGTGTTTCAGGAGTCGGATGCATTCCACATCATCAAGCTTCCAGCTGGCGCGGAGGCCCAACCTGCCAAGGCAGAGGAAGAGGATGGGTCAGTGCTCACTCTCTGTCTCTCTCTTTTTCTTTTTACGGCTGTTGAAATCATGTTAGCTAAATAATGTTGATGACATTTTTGTTTTTTGTTTGTATATATATATATATATTTTTTTTTTTTCTTTTTTTTTGCTTTTTTTGTTTTTTTCCCCCTTTTTTGTTTGTTTGCTTGTTACCTAGGGTTTTTTCTGCTTTGTTTTTAAATTTGTTTGTTTGTTTGTTTTTGTTCTTTTCTTTAGATAGATGTCTTGACGAAAAAAAGCAAATCGATGCTTATTCATGTACCATCTGGAAATAAAAATTTGATTTGATTTGATTTGATTTGATTCTCCTTGTACCAGTAGGAAGAAAGATGTAGGGTGTTGCCTGTTGGTATAGAGCATGAGGCTTTGCTGGGCAATATATAATATAATATAATATAATATAATATAATATAATATAATATAATATAATATAATATAATATATATGTAATGTAATGTAATGTAATGTAATGTAATATTTTTTATATATATATATATATATACATTCTTGTTTCCTCAGTCTTGAATAGCAACATGTTTTTTTGTTTTGGATTTTTTTTCCCAGCGTTTTTCTATGCTTTTCTTTGTTCATGTTTTGTTTTGAATTTCTTTTGGTTTCTTTTTTGTTTTCCATTTTTTGGTTTTGTTTTGCATTCACTTCATTGATTTGTCATCTGTTTCTCATTTGACACAAGCGTGTGGTGTGAAAGGAAGTGGAGCATTCATCTTCACTTTTTGGTGCGGCTTCAGAAGCAAGGCTCAGCCAAACTGACTTGTGTGAGCCAGTTGTGTTTGCAGTGGATTCCATTTCTTGGTTTTAAATCTTCACCATATGCTCAGACAGTAACTATTGTTGTCTGTCATATAAGTAAAAATGCATCTCACTGTCATTAAGCGCCTGACAAGTCAGGCCCAGCACATTCGACTGTGTCATGAGAACTGATTTTCATTATGTTTTTAAAAAACTTGCAACTTAAAAAAAAAAATCCCATGTTGTAATTATGACATGAATATGGTTTGCATTGTCATGGCTGCATGACAGTTTAGTGTAAACATCGAGGCAGAGAAATCTTTGAGGTAAAGGCAGAGATAAACAGATAGACAGAGAAATCATTGAGAGATAAACAGAAGCAGAGAAATCATTGAGAGATAAACAGAAGCAGAGAAATCCTTCTTCTGATCTGAAGGTTTAAACAAGTAAGGGTTATGATTTCTTCGAATCTTCAGGTTTAAACCAGTAACGGTGACATTTCTGTCTGTCGGCATTAGACTTAGTCCTGGTGAAAACGGTGGCTCATGTTACTTTTTCCCAGCTCGGGTTACCCAGCTGGATGGGACGTGACTGGGGATGGGATCCTGTGACAGCCCGCATCCACAGCTCTCTAGCTCTCTCGCTCTCTCTCTCTCTCCTTCACCTGACATTCCTCCAACACCCACGCTTCAGTTTGAACCAATAGCGCAAGTCCAGGCCGTTATCATTATAATTATCTGTTAGGTTTAGTTGTTTTTGTTGTTGTTGTTGTTGTTGTTTTTTATCTGACTCTGCAGCCTCCTCCCCCCCCCGTCATTCTAAACGTAATCAATCATCGGAACTACCTCTCCATTCTTTGGAAAAAAAATATATAAAAAAAAGATTTTTTTTTTGATGTAGGTGTGTGCACTTTTGCTCTCTGTGTCTGCCCCCCCCCCCCCCCCCCCTATCTGTCTCTCTGTCTCTCTCTGTCTCTCTGTCTGTCTGACTCTGTGTGTTGTGTCTCTGTCTCTCTGTTCTTTTTCTGTCTCTGTCTCCTGTCTCTGTCTCCGTCTCTCTCTCTCTGTCCTCCTCCTTCTCTGTCTCTGTCTCTGTCTGTCTCTGTCTCTCTGTCTCTCTCTCTTCTCTCTCTCTCTGTCTCTCTCTTGTGCCTCATCTTTCTCATTGTCTCTGTCTCTACCTGCCTCCCTGTCTGTCTCTGTCTCTTGTCTTTCTTCTCTTCTCTGTCTTCTTTGTGTCCTGTCGTCTTGTGTCTGTCTCTGTCTGTCTGCCTCTGTCTGTCTGTCTCTGTCCGTCTGTCTGTTTGTCTGTTCGTCTGTCTCTGTGTCTTTCCTGTCTCTGTCTGTCTCTGTGTCCTGTCTCTGTCTGTCTGTCTGTCTGTCTGTCCTGTCCTCTGTCTGTCTGTCTGTCTGTCTGTCTCTCCTCTCTCGTCTCTTCTTCTCTCTTCTCTCTCTCTCTCTCTCTCTCTCGTCTCTCTCTCTCTCTCTCTCTCTCCCCCCTCCCTCTCCTCTCCCCCTCTCTCTCTTTCATTCTATTTCTTTGTTCATGTGATCTTATAATATAGATCTAGTAAGTAATTCTCGTTCTTCCCTTCTTGTTGTTGTGTGTGTGTTGTGTGTTGTGTATTGTGTTTTGTGTTTGTGGTGTGTGTGTGTGTGTGTGTGTGTGTGTGTGTGTGTGTGTTTCTAGTTTTTATCTCCTACTATACATAGCAAAAGATCTCTAGCTGTGATAGTAGGGGACGCCCCAGCGTGCGGCAACGCCTGTAGCCAGGTGTGTTATGTGTTGACAACAGTATCACCTCCTGTAGCCAGGTGTGTTATGTGTTGACAACAGTATCACCTTTCCTGTAGCCAGGTGTGTTATGTGTTGACATCAGTATCACCTCCTGTAGCCAGGTGTGTTATGTGTTGACAAGAGTATCACCTCCTGTAGCCAGGTGTGTTATGTGTTGACAACAGCACACCTTTCCTGTAGCCAGGTGTGTTATGTGTTGACATCAGTATCACCTCCTGTAGCCAGGTGTGTTATGTGTTGACAAGAGTATCACCTCCTGTAGCCAGTGTGTTATGTGTTGACAACAGCACACCTTTCCTGTAGCCAGGTGTGTTATGTGTTGACATCAGTATCACCTCCTGTAGCCAGGTGTGTTATGTGTTGACAACAGTATCACCTCCTGTAGCCAGGTGTGTTATGTGTTGACATCAGTATCACCTCCTGTAGCCAGGTGTGTTATGTGTTGACAACAGTATCACCTCCTGTAGCCAGGTGTGTTATGTGTTGACAACAGTATCACCTCCTGTAGCCAGTGTGTTTATGTGTTGACAACAGTATCACCTCCTGTAGCCAGGTGTGTTATGTGTTGACAACAGTATCACCTCCTGTAGCCAGGTGTGTTATGTGTTGACAACAGTATCACCTCCTGTAGCCAGGTGTGTTATGTGTTGACAACAGTATCACCTTTCCTCGGGTCGGCAGTAGCAATGGCAGTAGGCTGCATACATCACATGTATGTATTCAGTGGTGTGAACTTTGTGCCAGTACAACACGATCTATATATATATATTATGAATAAACAGAACATGCAAGATATTATAATATTATGGTCAAAAGAGGATAGACAGAGACCCTGCATGATTTTATGATTTTGTTCCCACGCACGCACGCACGCACGCATAACACACCACACACAAACACACGCACGCATGCACGCACGCACGCACGTACGCACTCACACATACACACACACACACACAATACACATACACACACGCACACACACGCGCGTGCACACACACACACACACACACACACACACACACACACACACTACCACACACACACACACACAACTCACTCACTTACACACACACACACTCACTCACTTACACACACACACACACACACACACACACACACACACACACACACACACACACACACACACACACACACACACACACACACACACACACCAAAGCCCCGCCAACAGAGTGGAATCTGTTTCATACCAACTCCCCGATAACGGAACAAATGGCCCGTGAAATGTTGCGACACGAGATCACAAGAAACT
>CM060337.1:47613600-47626100 GCA_030674155.1 Stramonita haemastoma
TTGGTGGTGGTTGTGAGTGGTACTGTGTGAGAGAGGGTGGCTGTGTACTCGGCGTTTTCCATGGCAAAGTGATCAGGTCTTTTGAAGTCGCCCAGGGAAAAGGACCATCTGTGCCTGTCTCACCCTGAGACGGCTTGACAAATGCTTTGGCTCTCTGAGTTTGTCTCTCCTGTCTGTGTCTGTATCTCTCTCTTTCTCTCTCTTTTTTTTCTTTGATCTTTGTCTCTTGCTTTGTCTTTTCTTTGTTTCAGTCTGTCTTCGTTCTGGTTTTCTGTTTGCCTTTGTCTAGCTGTCTTGTCTCTGCCTTTCTTTGTCTCTGTCCGTTCTGTCTCGTCTCCTCTCTCTCTCTCTCTCTCTCTCTCTCTCGTCTCTCTGTCTCCCTCTCTCCTCTCTGTCTCCTTCTCTCTCTCTCAAGAGTAAGGAAAGATTGGTTGAATCCCCCTAAATATTTTGTTCGTAGTTTAAGAATGTGTTTTAGTTTGTTTGTTTCATTTTTAGATAAGACATGGTCAAATGTGATTTTTCATTCTGATTGTTTATTACTACTAATCATTACCGCAATAGCTAATAATCATAGGACCGCAAAAGAAAGAGATGAAGAGAGAGCGAGCGAGCGAGCGAGGAGAGAGAGAGAGAGAGAGAGAGAGAGAGAGAGAGAGAGAGAGAGAGAGAGAGAGAGAGAGAGAGAGAGAGAGAGAGAGAATCGCCCAGGGAAAAACACTGCTACGCCCAGGCCTAGGACCTTTGAGACAAAGTCAAAAGCTCGTGTCCGAGACTTGGAATTTTCCTGTGATCGTCAGTGTTAAACCATTACATTTTTGTTATGATGGCTTGAGAGAGAGAGAGGAGAGAGAGAGAGAGAGAGAGAGAGAGAGAGAGAGAGAGAGAGAGAGAGAGAGAGAGAGAGAGAGAGAGAGAGAGAGCCGACCCTTGAAAGGTTTGAACTTAAGGCCCTGCGAGCGACACTTCAATCTGTAGTGATGGGGGGCAAAGTGTGGAATTCAGTCAGCCGTGTAGCATCACCCTGTGCCAGAGACCTTGAGACAAAGACCTCATCTCTATCCCCTCCTCCCACCCCTCCAAGCCCCATCCTCCTCCTTCTCCAGTGTCTTTGTCCTGTGACCATGTTAACTCCACTGGTGATGGCGGAATCCCTTCAGATGATGCATGGTGAAGGCCATGCACCGTGATGACTGGTTGTGTGTGCATCCTCTGTGGTGTGTCCTTAAGTGGTTAGTGTCGTTATCTGGTCAGCCTGGGCAGAGATGTCTGAACTGTTCCCCTTTTGGTATGAAAATTCGTATGTGTGTGATGCTGCGTACCGCATTTGGCTATCTCTTCTCTATCTCTATCTCTGTCTCTCTCTGTCTCTCTCTGTCTCTGTCTGTCTCTGTCTCTCTGTCTCTTCTCTAGTCTCTCTCCGTCTCTCTCTTTCTCTCTTCTCTCTCTCTTCCTCTCTCCTTCTCTCTCTCTTCTCTCTCTCTCTCTTCTCTCTCTCTCTCTCTGTCTCTCTCTTCTCTCTTTCTCTGTCTCTGTCTGTCTTTGTCTGTCTGTCTGTCTTCTTCTGTCTCTCTCTGTCTCTGTCTCTGTCTGTCTTCTCTCTCTCTCGTCTTCTCTCTCTCTGTCTCTCTCTCTTCTCTCTCTTCGTCTCTGTCTCCTCTCTCTCTTATGGAAAATATAGGTTGTAATGCCAAGAGCTTGTCATGGCTGACGACCAATGACAACATAACATTAATTTTCAAAGCAGAACAACCATTGATGTAAGTGGCGGCACTGTGCTGACATCAGTCACTGACCCAGTTTTTGGCCCCAGCCTGCCCATATCTTGCCCTGTTTTACTCTACAGCTCTGTCCATGCCCTCTCTGTCTGAAGTAGGCCCCACCCTTGATGTACGTGATAAATCGTGACAACCCATAGTAGTAACGCACATGGGTTCGTTTAGGCACACTAGGCAAGTGTTTTTGATTCGTGATGGAAGATTCAGATTCAGAATGTGTTATTTGTCATAATAGTCACGTAGACTTACTTGACATATAACAAAAACAAGACATCAGTTTAAATCATCTGTTGATCAAAATGATGTAGACTAAAAATATGTTGCTTTTACTTCTTTGTCTCAAAATAATCCTACATATAATTATCTGTTAAATATATAATATTAGTGTTAATTTTCCTTCAAGAAAACGTCTTTTCACCTGGTGAGTAACATGGCCCTTAGTGGAAGATGCCACGATAACAATGCTCACTTTGACGGATATTTTAGATCTATATCTATGTCTTACTCCTGTTAGTTCTAGAACTATCTATACTTACCCCTGTTCGTGAGTGAATGCGAACTCAGGTCTTTGCAAGCTTTAGGCCGACAACGGAATTACTCAGCTTTAGCCCGTGCCCGTGTGGAGTGGAGGTTTTTATTTTTATTTTTCCCAGGACTTGTTTTTCTGTCCAATATGTTTGACAGGCGTTGAGATATGTAGTGTTTTTGCACACATTTTAGCAGAGAAGGCGGGGAGGAAAGGAGCGTGGCAGAAGAGTGAGGCCAGGGAGAAACGTTTGTCTGTGTGGCGCCGCCATTTTGCCCAGCCCACTCCAGTGTCATATAAATGCCAGGCCTGGTTCCTTCCCACCCGTACCGTGCCCCGGCCCTTTTAGCTCCTGCAGCGAGACATCAGTGGCGTGGAGGTCCTTTCGGCAATTATCCCTGTTTGGCCTCTTTTGATCTGCCCGCCAGGGGGCGTACAGGAGGCGTGGGAAGGGGTGGAGTGGAAAAAACGTTTAGCCATTGTTCAGCAGCTGCCTTTTTTTATTTATTTCGCCTCTCCTTCCTTAGGAAAAAGAAACTGTCCTTAAAAAAAAAGAAATTTTGTGGATGCTCACTGCAAAGCAACTCGTCACTACAGTCATGGTAAATTTCTCAGTTGTGTAAACTTGAGTATTATGCTTCCAGTACACACAAAAGATAATCTGGCAGGCAGGACGTTTTTGTTCCTAGCTGTAGAAAGTTAACTCCCATTAAAAAAAAGTTTTAAAAAATACAATGGCCTACTCTTTCGAAAAGCGGAACGGGTTTTAACATGTAGGCAAGATGTTCTGCGCGCGTTCGGGGCTTCGTTTTATAATCTCATCTGAAGGACTCTTGTAGGGGGTAGGAGGGGGGGTGGAGTCTTCACTGATGTCAACTCAGAGGAAAAATCCTCTTGAACGAGATTGGAACTCAGGTCAGCAGATCACGAGCGCAATACGGATCACTCTAACCACCCGGCCATCCTGTCCCCTGACAGTAGTGTAGAAACAATGCCGCAGTTATTCACATGTGTGAGATGCTGTTCATTTTGATGAAGTGGTAACGGCGGCAATACTTGGGTATCATTTACTTGGACACAGTTTTACAAAACTAGGATCATCCTTAGGCCAT
The DNA here is from genome assembly GCA_030674155.1 of Stramonita haemastoma. NCBI lineage: Eukaryota > Metazoa > Mollusca > Gastropoda > Neogastropoda > Muricidae > Stramonita > Stramonita haemastoma. Next base: position 47,617,017 of record CM060337.1, read on the forward strand.
TACTCGTGTTTATTTTGCCTGGCCATATATTTTCTTAACACTTACACGCCATCAACAGAGTAATATTGAAAATCATTTTTATGGACTTCGTTTTTCACTGGTGAGTACCATGGGAAATACTGACTGTTTTTCATTGCCTGAAAAATATGTTGGCATGGGTGACCCAGTTCCTGGGACAAAAGTGATAGAGAGAGAAATGAATGGTTTAACATTGTATGGATATATTGTCTCTGTGGGGAGGCCTAACAGGAAGAGAGAGAGAGAGAGAGAGAGAGAGAGAGAGAGAGAGAGAGAGAGAGAGAGAGAGAGAGAGAGAGAGAGAGAGAGAGAGAGAGCACATGAGCGACAGAAGTGTGTATCACTGTGGTCGGAGCATCTTGGAGACGAGACAGATCGCACGTGCAGGGAGGCTCTCAATTGATGCACAGAAGTCGTGTTATAGCTGGGTCCTCTTGACCTGCTAGGGCTTGTCACCGTGCCCTTCTCTTCATATTCCATTTATTGACAGTGGGCAACCTGTCTTACTCACCTAGGGCTTTGTTCACCTGTCTTCTTCTTTCTTCTCATCTTTTTATAGACAGTGGGCAACCTGTCTTCTCACACACTTTAATCCGCTCCTTTGGTTCATCTTTTTAAAATTGTTGTTTAAATTTATAGCTGTATTTATGTTAATGTTTGTTCTCGTTGTTATTGTTGTTGTTTCTCGTTGTCATCGTTGTTGTTGGGGCGTTTCACAGCTTAGCACTCTAAGGAGTCACACCTGATAATGATGCACTATCTACCTAATAATAACTCACCTATCCCACCTGGGAATCAGCCTCCACGTAGCGTAGGGGGGTGATACGATGTATGCTGAGTGGCCAGCTCTGATACAAACCACACTGTGCAATATTACTGTAGTGTACACTACAGAACATAGACCCTACAGGGTGACAAGATGTGATGGCTTACCACACTATGGGTTATGACCGTACCTTGTACTGCAGGACTTAGAACTACAGGGTAATGTGATGTGATGGCTTACCACACTATGGGTTATGACCGTACCTTGTACTGCAGGACTTAGAACTACAGGGGTAATGTGATGTGTTGGCTTACCACACTATGGGTTATGACCGTACCTTGTACTGCAGACTTAGAACTACAGGGGTATGTGATGTGTTGGCTTACACACTATGGTTATGACGTACCTGTACTGCAGGACTAGAACTACAGGGTAATGTGATGTTTGGCTTACCACAGTGTGGGTTATGACTGTAGCCTGCACTACAGCACACATGACTACGGGTGATACGATGTGGCCTGAGTGACTAGCAGTATGTAGCACAAACCACACTGTGGAATGTTACTGAAGTGTAGACTACAGAACACAGAACTATAGGGTGATAATTATGATGTAGTGGCTGACTACACTATAGGTTATGAGAGTAGCCTGCACTACAGGACACACGACCATGTGGCCTGAGTGACTAGCGATGATACAAATACAAACCACACTGTAGAATTTGAGCATAACATGCACTAAAAAAAATGACGGATGCTAATATGATGTGCGGCCCTCAGTAGCTAGCAGAGTGCAGTACAAACCACACAATGGGTTATGAGACCACAGCAGGAGGGAGGGAGGAGGGATAAGGCGGCCGTTGCTCCCTGCATGCCCGTTATTGGCTGTGCAACCAGCTGAAGGAGCAGTGGCGTTGGCGGCACCCCTCCCTCCCTCCATCCCTCCCTCCCTCCCTCCCTCCCTCCCTCCGTCTGTCTTTATCACCCCATCAGGCCATTAAGTAGCTCTGCAATGGCGGCCATCTCTCTGTCTTTTTTGTCTTTTCTGTCTTTTTTCTTGTCTCCTCTGTTGGTCTGTTTTTCTTTCTGTATTCTCTCCACTCTCCTCCCCCCTCTCTTTCTCTCTGTGCTGTCTTTGTTGGCGGCATATTGTTTGTGCACTTCTTGTTCTTGATTGGGAACTTTAGTCACGTGCCTGCCGTCAGTGGCTTTGGGTTTTAATAAAAAAAAAAAAAAATTCGTTCATTTCGAGGATAATGGAATAAGCACTCATTGTTTTGTGGTTGTTGTTTTTTTTTTACATCCGGTCCCTGTGTGTATGCGGTTTTGTAGAGAATACTTAGGATAATTATTATTCATTGTAGTATTATCAATTATCAGTTATAAGAATTTGTGTATGTATGTATGTATGTATGTATGTATGTATGTATGTATGTATGTATGTATGTATGTATGTATGTATGTATGTATCTGTCTATCTGACTGTCTATCTATCTTTCCCTTCGCCCGCGCGCGCGCGCGCGCGCGCGGTGTGTGTATATGTGTGTGTGTGTGTTTACGCACGTGGTGTCTATATGTTTTTTGTCTGTGCGTGCGTGCGTGCGTGCGTGCGTGCGTGCGTGCGTGCGTGCGTGTGTGTGTGTGTGCTTGTGTGTGTCGCGTGCGTGTTTGTGTATTTCTGCAATAAATTGCGAATGCACAGCTAACGATCTGTATTATCTTGAAGTATTCGTACTTGAACCTTTTTCCCCAGGTGTAATCCCTTTAAGTGCCAGAAAAGAAAGTATTGAAGTATTTTCATGGTCTGGTATGTTAACAGAAAAAGTGCCAAGGGAAAGACGGCCTGTCTGTTTAATAATGCAGGCGCAGAGACCGTTAGAGGCAGAATGCTTCCTTTAACCTTCTGCTGTTTTCTGACAGCACAAACCTTGGGGTTTAAATCAAACAACAGTAGAACTACAGGTTCACACCAACGTAGCACCACCTTTACATGAAATGGGTACAACAAGGAAGCAATGCGTAAATGACCCCCCCAAAACAACAACAACAAAACAAAACAAAACAAACAAAAACCCTCCACCAAAAATCCACCCCCAAAAGAAAACAAAAACATAAAGAAGCGCAATGCTTATATGAGTACTTTATCAGTTGTATGCAAAAAACAAAAAGGAAAAAAAGGGTGCAGCTGAACAAAACTGCGTCTGATTAGATGAAAAAACAACAACTGTAAGTGTTCAGGTCATGGCTTGGTCTGGACCAGCAACGGGACTGGACAGGACTTGACCTTGACCTCATTGAGGAGCGGTTGCCAGGCCACTGCATGCTGCAATGTCCAGACTGGGGCTGTGGTCAGGGGCAAGGTCACCTTGGCACGGGATGGCATAGCATAGAATGGCACGGCAATGGCATGGCACAGGATGGCATGGCAGAGCTCTGCCCACCCCTTTCCCAACAAGCTTGGCTCTGGTCATCAGTAGTGCCGCCGGCCACCACAGTAAACCGTGGATAGTTTGGTTTTTATCTGTTTTTTTATTGTATTATTTTTATTCTTTTATTTTATTCATTTATTTATTTCGAGGATAATGGAATAAGTGGTCGTCAGTTGTTGAATTTTTTTTATACACCCAGTCTCCGTGTGTATGCCATTTTGTAAATTTTCAAGACAGAGACATAGTTACAGAGAAAGAGAGAGAGAGAGAGAGAGAGAGAGAGAGAGAGAGAGAGAGAGAGAGAGAGAGAGAGAGAGAGAGAGAGAGAGAGAGAGAGAGAGGAAGAGACAGAGACAGACACAGACAGAAAGACGCAGAGACACAGAGAGAGAAAGAGGGACAGAGAGAGGCAGAGACAGACAGACAGACAGACAGACAGACAGACAGAAGATGGTGTAAGAGGACAAAGCCCTCTATCAGACCCAACAGTGGCCATAGTTGCAGGGTTCCGTCAGCAGCAGTTGTGTCAGAGCGGTGACCGTGTTGAGTAATGCTGGCCACACCGTCAATGGGTCACTAATGCCTTGCCTGTCCCCCATCTGTTCACTTGCATTGTATTGCAGTCACAAGCCCGCTGCCCCTCCTCCACCTCCTCTCTCCTTCTCTGTCTCTTTCTGTGTCTGTCTGTCTGTCTGTCTGTCTGAGACTGAATCTCTCTGTCTCTGTCTGTCTGTCTGTCTGTCTGTCTGTCTGTCTGTCTGTCTGTCTGTCTGTCTGTCTGTCTGTCTGTCTGTCTGTCTGTCTCTCTCTCTCTCTCTCTCTCTCTCTCTCTCTCTCCTCTCTCTCCTCTCTCTCCTCTCCTCTCTCTCTCTCCTCTCCTCTCTTCTCCTCCTTCCCTCCCTCCCCTCCCTCCCCCTCTCTCTGTCTCTCTCTCCCCCATCTCTCCCTCTCCCCCACCCCTGCCCACTCCCCTACCCCCTTCCCGATCCCTTTCTTCACCCCATCATTCCCTTGGTCTCATTCCAGGGTTGCTTGGTCGCTGGCGGTAGGTAGTCACAAAGTCAGTCAGTCAGTCAGTCAGTCAGTCCATCATCTGTCGCATGGTGTATAGCCGGCTGCTAATTGTTGTGTTGTTGCCTCTGCCACAAGACAGAACTAAGATTTTCTGGAAAAAAGTATAATCGGGAAATGTAAATTAAAAAAAAAGGTTGATCGATCCCCTCTTCCCCACCTGTTCCTTCAGCAGCACCCCCCAAAAACAACAGCAACAAAACAACAACACTCCAACCCCTCCAACCATCCAACCTCTACATCTAACTCCCCCCCCCCCCCCCACAAAAAGACCTGCAAAAAAGCCCACCCCTCCTCTCTCTCCCCAAATTCTCCCCGGATTTCCAAATTGTTAAGTTTCCCCTACACCCGAAACAACAGCAACAATATCACCAACCAAACAACCCCAACAACAAAAAATAAGAGACATAAAAGTAAACAAAGGTAAAAAACAAAAACAAAGCCAAATAATGCTAAATAAACAACAACACAACAACAAATATAGATCTTATGTTTACAAGAAAAAAATAACGAAAGAATAAAATAACACAAAGAAAACAAAACAAAACAAAACCCACCCATAAAACATACCAAGCAAGACAATCCTGCTCACTTTAAATTTCCCAAAGACATGAATGGTCCAGCCAGCCACACAGACAGAGACAGAGAAGGAGAGAGAGAGACAGAGACAGACAGACAGACAGACAGACAGACAGACAGAGACAGACAGACAGACAGACAGAGACAAGAGAGAGAACACACAGAGAGAATATTTTATGAGAGAGAGAGAGAGAGAGAGAGAGAGAGAGAGAGAGAGAGAGAGAGAGAGAGAGAGAGATGCCTGTGATTATTGCACAATGCATTAATGTATAGAAACAGCCAGAGATAAAAGCATTGATTTGTGCATCATATTTTTTAGATGCAGTTATACGTAGTTTCAGAACGGAAAGGCATATAATTATTGCAGTCTGAACAGTAAATAATGCTGCCATGTTTTGGAAAGATTAAAAAAAAAAATCGTTTCGGAAAAGTGCTGTTACTCAGTTTAGCTGGTCAGATGTTTGGAATCCTTGTGATTCTGTACAAGTATCTATCTATCTATCTATCTATCTATCTATCTATCTATCTATCTATCTATCTATCTATCTATCTATCTATCTATCTATCTATCATCTATCTATCTATCTAGTCTGTCTGTCTGTCTTGTCTGTCTGTCTGTCTGTCTGTCTGTCTTCTATCTATCTATCTACCTGTCTATCTATCAGTCTGTCTGTCTGTCTGTCTGTCTTCTATCTATCTATCGTCTTCAGTCATTATCATGTCTGTCTGTCTTCTATCTAGTCTGATCGTCTGTCTGCTGTCTGTCTTATCTATCTATCTGTCTGTCTGTCTGTCTTGTCTATCTAATTTCTATCTATCTATCTTCATCTATCTATCTATCTTCATCATCTGTCTTTCTGATCTTCTGTCTGTCTGATCGGAAGATCAGGAGATTTAGATCAGGTTGAAATCAGGAGATTGAGATCAGGAGATTGTCTTGTCCTCGAGGAAGACTGGCTCATGTCTCTGAGAAGATCAGAGATGGGGAGCTAGCTGTATGCCAAGAGAAGAAGAAGTGTGTATAATGCTCCAGCAGACCTGCCTGACTTAGCACCAGAGTGGCTTTAAGACTTGGTTGCATGCATGCAGTGAGTGGCTGAGAAATCAGTCCCTAAATGGGAAATCTCCGCTGGGACGTTTATTCAATCACAACAACAACAATAACAACTGGCTGAGAAAAGGCCAAATCTTGCGGGCTGGCACTAGGCTGCTTTTCACGGCGAAGTCAAAGGGGCCGTGTGTGCCACCAGGTTCAGATGAACAGGGAGCGCCAGGTCTGTGTGTGGTGCTGGAGATGATTGATGGGTCCTCCTCACGGGGCTTCTCTAGGACCCCGCCTTGTCCAGCCAGCCCCTTCACCCTCCTCCTCCCCTCCTCTCCCCCTCCCTTTCTCCTTGCCCATCCATCTCGTGTTTTTTTTTTCTTCTCTCTTCTAGCTGAGGACGCCCCCACGCTTTTCACGCCGAATTAATTTGGGTTGCACAAATAAATCTATGGCATTGTGGAATATGCCCCTGTGCAGCACATCTCCATCCATCCATCAATCCCCCCCCCCCCCCCCGCGCTCTCTGTTTCTGTCTCTCTCTCCTTCTCTCTGTGTCTCCGTGTCTCTGTCTCTATCTCTCTGTCTGTCTGTCTGTCTGTGTTTCTCTCTCTCTCTTCTCTCTCATCTCTCTCTCTCTCTCTCTCTCTCTCTCTCTCTCTCTCTCTCTCTCTCTCTCTCTCTCTCTCTCTCTCTCTTCTCTCTCTCTCTCTTTTCCTTTCAATACTTGCTGTCTCTTGTGTTAGTCTCTGTCGTCTTATCTGGTTCTCTGTTTGTCTGTCTCTCACTCTCTCTGTCTCTCACTCTCTCTGTCTCTGTCTCTCTCTGTGTCTTTCTGTCTGTTTCTCTGTCTCTCTGTCTCTGTGTCTGTATGTGTCTCTGTCTCTCTCTGTCTGTCTCTCAATCTCTGTCACTGTCTCTCTCTGTCTTTCTTTCTGTGTCTGTCTGTGTGTCTCTCTCCCCCTCCTCCCCCTCCTTTCTCCCCCCTCCCTCCCCCCTCCTCCTCCCCCCTCTCTCTCTGTCTCTGTCTCTGCTCCTCTCCCTCTCCCTCTCTCTGCTCTCCTCTCTCCTCCCTCTCTCTCTCCTCTGCCTCTCCTCTCTCTCCTCTCTCCTCTCTCTTCTCTCTCTCTCTCTCTCTCTCTCTCTCTCTCTCTCTCTCTCCTCCAGATCTCCTTCTCGTCTGCCTGTCTCGATCTTTTCCGTTTGCCAGCCAGGTCTCCGTGGACAAGGCAGGCTGGGGCTTCTGTCGATAATGTCGTCAATATTTTCGTCAATATTTTCTCCACAAAATTATCCTCTAGTCGATGACTACTGTGGCGTTTGAAGAGAAGACGAGAAGAAAGGGGGTGTAGGGTGGGGGTGGGGTGGGGTAGGGGTGTGTGTGGGGGTGTGGGGGGTTGGGTAGTTGCAGAAGAATGAGAAGGGACTTAGCTTTGGAGGAGGAGGGATAGCGATAAAGGCAGGCAGGGCTGGGGTTGGGGGTTGGGGGTTGGTGGGGATTTTATGATCTAAATCATTGCAGAACATTTGCCCTGCTATTGAATCAAGTCAGGATGGGGGCTCGAGGGGTAGGGGTTGGGGGGGGGGAGGTGGGTGGGGGGGAGTCCTTCCAGTTCCTCCTCAGTCACTAGTGCAGCAAGCATTGGCAGTTGGCCGTGTGGTAGGTCGTCAGTGGTATCATCATCAGTGCCCGGTGTGCCTGCCTTCTTCATGGAGTACTGAGGGTCTTCAGGGGTTCAGGCCTGCATGTGTACCTAGCTGCATGTGTGGATGTGAGGTGGCAGTGTATACCTACCTACATGTGTGAGGTTGCAGTGTATACCTAACTACATGTGTGAGGTTGCAACTACATGTGTGTGGTTGCAGTGTATACCTAACACACGTGTGTAACATGTGTGGGTGTTGTGTGTTGCAGAGCGCAATGGCATGCAGGGATGGGAGCGTGCTCAACCGGACTCTGGCCTCGGGCTTCTCTGCGAGGTGGCTACTCGCGGTGTGTGACGACCTGAAGGAACTGCACATCTCTGCACGATACCAGCCCTGGATTGCAACTACAGGTGAGTGACTTGCTGTATACTAGCTGTGTGTAGTGTGTGGTGTGTGTGTGTGTGCGTGGGGTGTGTGGGTGGTGTGGTAGGGTCTCTCTCTCTCTCTGTGCCTCTGTCTGTGTCCTTGATGTGCTACTGTCTCTGTGTCTTTGATCTGTCTGTCTCTGTCTGCACGATCCTGTCCTGCTCTTCATGTCTGCCTGTCTGGTCTGTCTCTCTGTTCGGTCTGTCTCGGTCTGTTCTGTCTCCTGTCTCTCTTGTTCTGTCTTGTCTTTGTCTGTCTCTGTCTGTCTGTCTGTCTGTCTGTCTGTCTGTCTGTCTGTCTTCTGTCTGTCTGTCTGTCTGTCTGTCTGTCTCTGTCTCTCTCTCTTCTCTCTGTCTCTCTCTCGTCTCTCTCTCTTCTTCTCGTCTCTCTCTCTCTCTTCTCTCTCTCTCTCTCTCTCTCTCTTACTGGACTGTGTGCCCTGTTTTGTTTATTCAGATGCCTGTGTTGTTGTCACATTTGTTTTGGCTTGTCGTTTTTTTGTGTTTGTCTTGTGTGTGTGTGTGTGTGTGTGTGTGTGTGTGTGTGTGTGTGTGTGTGTGTGTGTGTGTGTGTGTGTGTTTTTGTTTGTATACATGTGGACTGTGGCCTGCTTGTTTATGTATCTTCTTTCTTTACACATCTCCTCTATGTATATGTGTGTCTGTGGGACTGCCCTGTATGGACAGTGTGTGTGTGTGTGTGTGTGTGTGTGTGTGTGTGTGTGTGTGTGTGTGTGTGTGTGTGTGTTAGTTTTTGTATGTTTTTGTTTTTAAAGTCGTTTGTCTTCGTGTTTAGCTGAGTTGGTGTTTTAGGCTGTGAGCCATGGTAGAATCTTACGATGCCATGTCTGTGTCACTGGGCATCTGCTTGTGGATTATCCTTATGAACTGGAATGGTTTATTTCCTCTCATCCCTTTAGGGATATGGAGGATTTTACGTTATATCAATGAACAAAATCATAACCGAACAACATACATGCACCATGCAACTGGATATTTGAACAGTTACTGTAGACAAAATAAATGTCGGTTTTCACATAACAGACTCTTTGAACGCAGTGTACATGTTATTCTGAAAATATCAATCATTTTAACAACATTGAGCAGA
>CM060337.1:47631100-47643600 GCA_030674155.1 Stramonita haemastoma
CCCCCCCCCCCTCTCTCTCTCTCCCCCCCCCCCCTCCCTCCCCCTCTCTTTGAGAGTTTTGCATGTTTATATATAGAATACTTTTACCCGTTTCTGCATTAACATTAGTCCGATGATAGGTACAATGTTTTCAGTACACATTTAGCTTGCCGTTTCTTTATCGACAGAATTACTAGTTCAGCGCTGAAAAAAGAAATAATTCTGTTAATGAATCTATACTACAGAGAGAAGGCCCGGAGAAAACCGTTAGTTTGATGTTATTTCTATTTTTGTTTTGTTTTTCATTGACGAATGGTCCGATAATGGTGAATGCATGGTCTGTTAGAATTTATTAACCATTACTTTGCTGTTGTTTTCATATTTATTTTGTTTTTTAATTGATAAATGATCCGATAATTAAAAGATGGCCTATTAGAATTTATTAACCATTAGTTTGCTGGGTGTTTTTTTTTTGACAAAATATTTCGCGCATGATGCGTGTGCGTGCATGTAGATTGTAGGCGCTGTGTGTGTGTGTGTGTGTGTGTGTGTGTGTGTGTGTGTGTGTGTGTGTGTGTGTGTGTGTGTGTGTGTGTGGCGGCGTGCGTGTGTTGTGCGTCGTGCGTGCATGTGTGTATGCGTGTGTGGTGCGTGCGTGCGTGTGTGCATGTATGGTGTATAGAACTGTTACCTCGTCTGTCTGTCTGTCCGTCTGTCCGTCCTGTCTGTCTGTCTGTCTGTCTGGTCCCTCAATCTGGCTCACTCAGTGCTTCTCTACATAAGTATACATATACCTACATCTGTTCTTTCTGGAAGCTCTCTGTGATGAGAGTTAACGAGGGTGTCAGTCTGTAATCAATGCAAAGTGGCCGTTTTTGTGTCTACATAGTGTACGTCTGTCTGGGCGTTTCCGTCCCACACCCCCGAAAGGGATACATACCTACCGGCTGTAGCAGTTCTGCAATCCTAGTGATTGTTCAATCACAGACTGAAGGGAGCGATAGTGCAATGCTGGGGATTGTTCCATCATGCTGTTCTACTGCTAATGACGGACTACTTCACTCCCTCCATCGCTCGTTGTGCCTATCTGCAGCCTTTTTCTTCTCTTTTTTCTATTTCGAATATTCTGTTTCTCATCCTTTCTCTCTAATCAACCTCTGTCTCTCTCTCTGTCTCTCTGTCTTCTGTCTCTCTCTGTCTTCTTCTGTCTGTCTGTCTGTCTGTCTGTCTGTCTCTCTTTCTCTCTCTCTCTCTCTCTCTCTCTCTCTCTCTCTCTCTCTCTCTCTCTCTCTCTCTCTCTCTCTCTCTCTCTCTCTCTCTTTTTTTCTATGTTCCTGTTTTTTCTGTTATAGTCTCTGTCTGTCTCTATCTCTGACTTCTGGCTGTCTGTCTCTATCTCTGTATGTATTTACACGCTCTAATAAATGAATCAATAATATATATTATATATATATATATATATATATATATATATATATATATATATATATATATATATATATATATATATATACGCACAACATTCTAGAAGACCGAAGAAGAAAAAAATTACACGCTTAATTAATCTTGAAATAAAATTATATCGTTCTCTGTCTCCCCCCCCCGCCCCTCCACCTCCCTCTCTCTCCCTCTCTCGCCTCACGTATGTGTGTAATCAATCAGTTGTGTCTCCATCGTCAGTGGTTGCAGCAGCAACAGCAGCAGCAACACAGCAACAGCAGTAACAAGAGCAGTAGCAGCAGCAGCAGGCGGGGACATTGACGTCAGTGGTACATAGGCTACAGGGCCTGGCCCAGCCTGGAGATTTTTATCTCCCTGTCACAGCTGGTCCGTCACACCGCCTGAACTGACTGGGCCAGCAGGAAAGAACAAGATGGGGGGGGGGGGGGGGGGAGAAGGCAGAGAGGGGAAGACAGAGAGGGTGGGGGGAGGAAGAGGGGAAGAGGGGTGGTGTTGGAGGTGGTGGTTGTAAAGAGGATGTAGTTATGTGGTACATAAAGCATAGTGGGAAGAATGGTCTGAAGACTTTTTTTTTTTGCTTGAACGTAAAAAAAAAAAATGAAGAAAGGGAGGGAAGGTGAGAGGGGGAGGGGAGAGGGAGGGTGGAAGGGAGGGAGGAGGGAGGAGAGAGAGAGAGAGAGAGAGAGAGAGAGGAGAGAGAGAGAAGACAGACAGACAGACAGACAGACAGACAGACAGACAGACAGACAGACAGACAGACAGACAGACAGAAACTACGGACAGGCTGTATCCCATCATGATATTACAAAGGAATACATAATGGACACACCTTCAAATAGTCATGCTGAACTGTCTTTTATAGGTTCAAGAAGCACACTCTCTTGTAGGGCTTTTTTTCACCCAGTCATCAGCACAAATCTTCGCATACTTTGTCTTCTTCTTTGTCGAACGCATAGATCTAGGTTATGGGACACCTTTACCTTCACTTTTTACCTTGTTAGAAACGCAGAAGACGATGAAGACCACATGTCTTGTCTTCTGGTCTTGGAGAAGGGGCAACATAGAACAACACTAACGGCTGCTATTTATTTAATTATAAAAAAGTTTCAGAAGGTGTGCAATTTTAATCAGCCATAGAAAGATGTGTACTCATGAAAGTGTTCTGCAGTTCCCAGACTTTCAAGTCCGCGATGTGTTCTTCTCTTCCAGTGTTGGGAAGAGTTGATATAGAGAAGAAGAAGAAGAAGAAGAAGAAGAAGAAGAAGAAGAAGAAGAAGAAGAAAAAAGATGATGTGTTACAGAAGGTGTATGTTTTTATTGGCATCAATCTTTCACTGTTGCTGCGTGACCATTTCATTCTTGCCACGCACTATATTCGTGGGTTTGGGGTTTTATTTTTGCTTTTGTTTTTGTTTTATTATCTATTTTGGATCAGGAACTTGCAAGAATCATATTTAGGGGGGAGAGAAAGAGAGACAGACACGCACAGAGAAAGAGAGGGATGTGTGTATGTATGCGCGCGCGCGCATGCGTGTGTGTGTGTTTGTGTGTGTGCATGCGTGTATGCATGCGTGTTCACTCGCGCGCGCACGCTGGTATGTACACGAGGTGATGGTGAGGGGGTTGTTGGTAGGTGAAAGAAATTTGGGGGAGGTGGAGGGGAGAGGAGGCAGATAAGGAGGGGGGAGGAGGAGGGGGGGTATAGTGTAAGGGGAGGGAGCTGTCAGGGGCACATGTTACCTGGCACAGGTAGGCAGCCCATTAAAGACAGGGCCTGAAGGTTGCTGTCTGCTGAGGGAAGGAGGGAGGGAGGGACAGGGGCCTCACTCACTCCACTCAGCACCACCTGCCGCTGCTGCTGCTGCCGACGCCACCGGACCTCCCCCCCCCCTCTCCGGCCACCCCCACTGTCCCCTCCCCCCTTTCAGTTAGCTATATCTATCTGTATGCCAGTTTTTGTTGTTGTTGTTATTGTTGTTTTAGTTATTGTTGTTTTAGTTCAAATCTTATGCGCAGTGAAGCAAGGGAGGCAAAGAAAGCTGTCCACGTCAAAAACAGTATAAAAAAATGCCTCCTGTCCTCCCAACTCACCAGTCACACACGAACGCAAGCAGGCAGGCAGGTAGGCAGGCAGGCAGGCACACACACACACACATACACACACACACACTTCCCTATGGTAGATTACACGAAGACTAACTAGTTGTTCAAGGAAGACAACGGTTGGGGGGATGTGGGTATTCAGACATATTCATAGCATTACAGCTTACGCTCTCCAACAAAGGGGGAAAATCCTCTGAAGGCGAATTATGGCTGTATACATGACGGATGTACTTGAACACGGCCAAATTCTTAATATCCAGTGTTAAGTGTGATTCCCAGGTAGGATGAGAAACAGAGCGCATGTTCTGGTGGCATTGCGTGGAGCTCCTACCCACTACAGCGGCCATGAATATGTAGAAGTTCTGAACAGAGTGTGTAGAAGTCAAATGAACAGAGTGTGTAGGTGTGAAGTGAACAGAATCTCTAGAGGTCAGATGAACAGAATCTATAGAAGTCAAACGAACAGAATCTGTAGAAGTCAGATGAACAAAATCTGTAGAAGTCAAACGAACAGAATCTATTGTCTCTGGCTGCAAAAGTCAAGGCAAGAGATCACTGCCAAAGAAATAGTTGTGGTCACAGCAGTGTGACACCTTTCCTCTTCTTTTCTTGTTTTTTTTTATTAATTGTGTGTTTTTTTTTTACTGTGGCTGTAAAAGTTGTAGCAGGGTCTGGGACAGCAGCTGAATAAAGTTTGAAAAATCTACATGTCTGTTATTTTTTATTGGCTTAGAAATACAACACCAGCTACACTGTACTGAGGTAATAAAACCAGAAAAGTGTGACTTTTATTTTATAGGAAGATGGAGTGGATATGTTTTTAAATAGAGTCGTAAAACAAAGAGTTAACGCCCAGCAGAATTATTTGTCACAATTTGAAATTGTTTCTTCATTTTTTGATAGTTATTCAAAGATGTTTTAGTTCCTATGAGCAAAAGTTGTTAAAAAAAAATTTTTTTGACACGTTTTGATATAGAGTCGCAAGGTAAAGAATGAACATCCAGAGTTCTTCATGTTTTGACTTGATTTTTTTTTCTTTACAAATATTCAAGGGTTATGCAGCAAACATACATGGAGGCCTTTTGCTCATGTTAAGTTCAATTCCATATGAACAGATTGAAACAACTTCGCTCACAGTTAGATGTTCTTTTGATGAATACCCAAGGTGGGGGGGGGGGGGGGGGGGAGGGGAGTCTGATAGAATTGCTAACATCAAATGATTTAATTTTTCTGTGATGCACTGTGTAAAAGAATAAACAGTAACAAGGAGGAGAGAGAGAGAGAGAGAGAGAGAGAGAGAGAGAGAGAGAGAGAGAGAGAGAGAGGAGAGAGAGAGAGGAGAGAGGCGACGACGACGACAGCGAAGATGAAGAAAAAAGGAATTGTCAAAATGACAGTGAATAGTTGAGAACAAGCCAAAGCAAGGAGGCAAGCAACACAAATATGGGCAGAGTTACCGACAAATGCAAGCCACCAGAATTGGTTGGTTTTTTGTTTTGTTTTTGGTGGGAGAAGAGTTAAATTATGCCGTTGTATCCGCGCCCCTTCCCCCCCTTTCATCCTGTTGTGGACATGGAGGGAGGGAGGGGAGGGGAGGAGGAGGAGGAGGGGGCCAGATGCTGACAGACACAGATGGCTGGGCAGGGGGTCAGGTTTCCTTTCTCAAGGTAAACCCCGGAAAGACAGACAGATAGACAGACAGACAGACAGACACAGACAGAAAGACAGACACAGACAGACACACAGGCAGGCAGGCAGGTAGGCAGGCAGGCAGGCACAAGGGGGAAGGGGGGAGAGAAGAAAAGCTCCTCCCTCCCTATACTAACCTCTCCTCCGGCTCTGTATCTCCTTCATTCTCTTTTTGATTGTCTGTCTCTCTTTGTGTCTGTCTGCCTGCCTTCTGTCTCGTTGTCTGTCTGTCTGTCTGTCTGTCTGTCTGTCTGTCTGTCTGTCTGTCTGTCTGTCTGTCTCCCTCTCTCTTTCTGTCTCTCCCTCTGTCTCTCCCTCTCTCTCCCCTGTCTCTCTCCTCTCCTCCTCCTCTCTCCCCCCCTCCTCTTCCCCCCCCCCCCCCCCCCCTCTCTCTCTCTCTCATCGCTGTTTTGCAGACTGCAGTGACCGGGCAGTTTATGGGACAGGTCCTGACCGTTTGAGGAGATGGCGCAATTAGCGCACTTGGGGCTGCCTTTGTCTGTCTCTCTGTCTGTCTGTCTGTCTGTCTGTCTGCCTGCTTGTCTGTCTGTATGTCTGTCTCTCTCTGTGTCTACCTGTCTCTCTTTGTGTCTACCTGTCTCTCTCTCCCTCTCCTCTCTCTCTCTCTCTCTCTCTCTCTCCTCCCTCTCTCTCTCTTTCTTTCTTTCTGTCTTTTTCTGTCTCTGTCTCTCTCTGTCTCTCTCTGTCTCTCTGTCTCTGTCTCTCTCTTGTCTTTTCTTCTGTGTTTATGTCTATCAGTTTGTCAGTCTTTGGCTATTCATGCCATGTAGTTAATCATATTTACTTTTTGTGCTTTTCGCCCAGAGCGTTGGCTGGATGGTAATGAAAAAGCTATTGTCATACTCATCTCTAAATACAGTGTGTTTATTGTTCATTGTTCATTTTCTGTTCTGTCTGTCTGGGTCTGTCTGGGTCTGTCTGTCTTTGTCTCTGTCTCTCTCTGTCTGTCTCTGTCTCTTTGTCTGTCAGTCTGTCTCTCACTCTCTCTGTTTCTGCCCACCTGTGGTGTGTGTGTGTGTGTGTGCGCGCGCCGAGCGCGCGTGTGTGTGTGAATGTGTGTGTGTCTGTACGCGCTCGCGCACGCCTTAACGCGTGCGCGTGCGTGCGTGTGCGCGCGCTTATGCTGTGCTTGCGGATACCTCTATACCGTTTAACTACAGGCGAATAAACTGTAAGTCTTGGGTCTTGTTTTTTTTCTATCACCGAGTGACTGACTGTCCCAGCTTTCTACAGTCACGTTGGGGGAGGAGGAGGAGGAAGAGGAGGAGGAAGAGGAGGAGGAGGAGGATGTGGAAGAAGAAGAAGAGAGGAGGAGGAGGAGGAAGAGGAGGAGGAAGAGGAGGAGGGCTTGTGGTCCCCTGATTCAGTGTGCAGATTCAAATTCATCTTCCCCTGCATTACAAAGCCTCCCCCTCCCCTCCCCCTAAAAAGACTCAAGCTGTTGCTGGTGTCTGTGTCTCACAAGGTCAGGGGCCGACAACTCATGCAGGGAGGGGGGGGGGGGGAGGCTACCAGTGCTTGGGCCCTGAGTTAAGACTGCAATTACTCCTTCTTCTTCCTTTTTTCTTGTTGTCCTTTTTTGTTTTTTTTCTTCTTCTCAACCACCGTAGCTGTACGCGTTTTTGGACTCTGTCTCTCTCTGTCTCTCTCTCTCTCTTGTGGGTGGTGGTGGTGGTGGTGGTGGTGGTGGTGGTGTGTGTGTGTGTGTTGTGATGTGGTGGTGGTGGTGGTGGTGGTGTGTGTGGTGTGGTGTGGTGTGGTATATGTGTGTGTGGTGTGGTGTTGTGTATGAGTATGTGTGTATAGGTATGTGTGTATGTGTGTGTACATTGTGTGTGTGTGTGTGTGTGTGTGTGTGTGTGTGTGTGTGTGTGTGTGTGTGTGTGTGTGTGTGTGTGTGTGTGTGTGTGTGTAAAGCACCGCAGGAAGATAGTAAAAGTATGACATGAGTGTGTTGAAACAGGGAAGAGAATACCAGAGAATACCCAGAAGATGATCGAGGAACCTGAAGCAGGGACGCCGGGCAGTGAGAGTGGAAGGAACAGAGAAAGGGCAGACAGCTGTAGGGAAAATGACACCAGCTGAGCTTGCTGAAACCTGCAGGCTGGGCATAAAGGTAAAGGTGTCCCATAACCTACGTGGCTGTAGGGGAGCGAAGCGTCAGAGACCTCAGCTTCTCCAGGGGCCAGCATGTTGAGGGCGGCGCCCATCTCCTCTAATTTCGCTACTTCACCTTCCCTGGCCCTAAAGAGGGCAGGTACCCATTTACATTATTAGTGCCTGTGACGGAATAGGAGCCTGTGACGACATTAGTGCCTGTGACGAAATTGGAGATCTGTGACGACAGTCGTACCAGTGACGATATCGGAACCTGTGACAAAATGAGAACATGTGACGAAACCTCTGACCCATTCATGATTTACCCAGCCAGTAGCAAGTGAACAACTCTGTCTTCACTACAGTGTGGAGATAGCGTCACCACGGACAGGGGATGTGCACTCATTTCCGATGAGCTGTCAATATTTGAACACGGCGTTCCGGACCACAGGGTTTCCTGTGGCGTGGGGGTGGTGTGGCCGGCGTGAACTGTGTACCACTGTACTGGTGTGGCCAGCATGCACTGGTTACCGCTGTACTTGTATTGTGTGGCCAGCATGCACTGGTTACCACTGTACTGGTGTGGAAATCATGCACTGGTTACCGCTGTACATGTATCGTGTGGCCATCATGCACTGGTTACCGCTGTACTTGTATTGTGTGGCCATCAAAATATGGGCTTTTGTTCATGCACTGTCTACCACTGCACTTTTATCATGTGGCCGGTGCTGTGCTAATGGGCTGTTGAAGGGACCTGGTCACCTGACACAGAAAGGCACAGGCAGTGATGAGCTGTGTGAAGAAGTGCCCCCTCAGCACAGCAGTGTCAAGTGGATTGTTGGCTGTGGAAGTGTCCCCTGTATCCCTGCATGGCAGCGCAGTGTTCCGCTGATTGGCTGTTTAATTGAAAGCCATGTGCTGTGGTAACGAACACACCAAGCTCGATGTAACGCTGATTAGTTGCTTTAGCCTTAAACGCGCTTACGTGCATTCTTGCAACAGTGCTGTGTCATTAAGTGGTGATTGGGGCGATCTGTTTTCACATAACTACAGCAGTAGAAAGTAAAAACTTGGTTGCTTGTTTGAGAAAACATGCTAACACAGCGAAAAGAGAACAGGGTAAAATATGCGCTTTTGTATATCTAGTATTTCCGTCATCATTTTTCTTTTTTTTTTTTGGGGGGGGGGGGGGGGGGGAGGGTGGGGGGGGGGGTTGAGGTGAGATAACCTTGTACACAAATCTGAAACCTAAAACCGAACGTTACGTGCAGTTCCTCTGGCAAGAGGAATGGAACACTCAGACAGACAACAAACTTTTTCAGATTCATCCTAACCTGACAGAGGTTTTCCTCTGTGTGTCGAAAACTGAAGGGAAGCAACAGCGCTCACCAGGATACACACGGGTCATTCTCATATCACTCGCATTCATTTGCTGAAAGGCGAGGGAACCCCATGGTGTGTGACTTGGGATGTGCGGGTAACCATCAAGCATCTGCTCCTGGAGTGTCGAGATGTTCAGGATATTAGGCGCAAGCATTTTACTGCAGACTCCCTAAACATCCTTTTTCGTGATGTTCCACCGGACACTTTTTAACTTCCTGAAAGAATCTTGCTTTTCCCGTCTGATATGAGTGAAGGTGTCATAGCTAGTCACTAAAAACAAGGTTGTTTTAAATATGATGGTTTTGGGTTTTATCTCATTTTATGTGTGATTGATGTGGATTTTTCCCACAACGCGGTGTCCGTCTGGGCTGACCCTTATGGTTGACCAGGGCGTCGATACAAGCAAGGACAGTAAAGTTGGTTTTATACCCCGTTTTAATCGGTATATAGTTGCACAGTTTTTTTATTCTGTGATTTTAAGTTTTACGAGGTGACAACCCCGATATGGCCTGTGTGGTCGGCGGGGCTATAAACAACATGATTGGATTGGATTACTTGCTAATTTTACACCCAGCCCAAAACTCCCCCTCCCCTTTCCCATCAACAACACAGGAGAGAGAGAGAGAGAGAGAGAGGAGAGAGAGAGAGAGAGAGAGAGGAGAGAGAGAGAGAGAGAGAGAGAGAGAGAGAAACAAAAACCAGACAAAAGTGGTAAGTTTATAAGTTCTATCTGAAGGTAAACGTGGCCCCCATTCCTAAAATGACAGTCAATTGTATACACAGCAAGACAAACCACGGAAAAGCTGACATAGAAAGAAAAGCCTTTGCTGGTGAATTAGCGTGAGACCAAGTTTACAATACCATTTTCTGTTTTTTCCCAGTCACAAGTAAGTAAGTAAATTTTGAAAAAAATCAAATCAAGAAAGTCGATAAATTAGCAAACAGATAAATGAACAGCCTGCGTAAAGATGCAGACAGATCCAGTAACCAACAGATGACCTGAACTGCTACAATAAACCTCCCCCCTCCTCCTCCTCTTTCGGATGGAGAGAGAGAGAGAGAGAGAGAGAGAGAGAGAGGAGAGAGAGAGAGAGAGGGGAGAGAGAGGAGGAGAGAGAGAGAGAGACATCAGAACGACCCAGCTTCCAACACAAGAGGCATGATATCACCTGGCTGACCCTACCCCGCAACCTGAGTCGTGAGGGTTAAACCGTTATTTTCCCAGGATCCGGGACTGGTTGATTTTATACTGTCAATGGAGGGCAGTGTTTTTGGCACCAAACAGGTTTGCGCGCGCCTCTGTGTGTGTGTGTGTGTGTGGTGTGTGTGTGTGTGTGTGTGTGTGTGTGTGTGTGTGTGTGTGTGTGTGTGTGTGATAAAAATGTGTTATTAAAACTTAGCAAATTCATAGTTATGAGTAAAGTTGCATGACATTAATGAACAGGTTGACTATATTTTTTATTTCTGTGAAATTCTGTGTATGAACGTATTCTATTAATGCAAATCATATATGTTACAGTTGATTTTGTTTTCTGAAATCCTCCATGCCCCAAGAGGGGTCAAAGGTGAATTAAATCTTGAATCTTGAATCGTGTGTGTGTGTGTGTGTGTGTGTGTGTGTGTGTGTGTGTGTGTGTGTGTGTGTGTGTGTGTGTGTGTATTTATGTGTGTGTGTTTGTGTGTGTGTGCGCGCTCGTGTGTGTGCGTGCGTGTGTGTTTGTGTGTGTGCGTGCACGTGTTGTTTTGTTTTATTCCGTGGTTGTTGTTTGGTAGTTGAAGCCACTAATGTGTTGTCTCATATTTCCATGGGGTTGATTGATTGATTGATTGATTGATTGCAAAACGTCTCGCCCTCAGCGACTTCTGTTGCTCTTGAGTGCGAGCGATGTCAACTTGGCCAGTGATTTACATTGCAAAATGTATACGCCAGTGACACAAAAACTGAATTTTAAAAAAAGTTGGGGGAGGGGGGGGGTGTTACTCATGGGTTTTGCTGCATTGTTCTGGTCCTAGGTCAGGGGAACAAATCCTGATGCTGACGTGTGGCTTTAATCCTGATTAGTGAATGGGGAGTTCCATTGCGCTATTTTGTGAAATATATTAGCTGTATGTAACATCCACCTCCCCACCCTACCTGCCCCGTATGCCTTTATGCATGCCACTTTTCGTGTAAACTATCCAAGATTTTCAGAAGCCAAATTCTTGACCTTGGTTCGGAATTCTGAACTGGATTATGACTTGGAGTGGAAGGATGGGCAGTACACACACGCACAACCTATACTTCACCTTCACCTTCACCTGTCCCGTACTCCCGCGGACCGTGGGGGCACCACTGAAGATTTTGCAACCAGCTTCCTCCACTCCCCACGGTCCTCCGCCCTCCGTAGCAGATCGCACCACTCATGGCCTGTCCACTCTCTGATGTTGTCTTCCCATTGTTTCCTCTGTCTGCCTCTTCGTTTCATTCATTGTACTGGAATTTCGACTCCTTACACCTGTACTTATCAACATCTAATGATAATCTCAGACAATGGGACACTGACGCTTCCAAACCGTCACTTTCCACAGCCACCCCACCCCTTCCTGCACGCGCCGAAGAGAGAGAGAGAGAGAGAGAGAGAGAGGAGAGAGAGAGAGAGAGAGAGAGAGGAGAGAGAGAGAGAGAGAGAGAGATGAGAGAGGAGAGAGAGAGAGAGGAGGGGGAGAAGAGAGAGAGGAGAGAGAGAGAGAGAGAGAGAGAGGGGGGAGAGGAGAGAGAGAGAGGAGGAGAGAGAGGAGGAGAGGGGGGGGAGAGAGAAGAGAGGAGAGAGAGAGAGAGAGGGGGGGGGGGAAGGAAAGAGAGAGGAGAGAGAGAGGGAGGGGAGGAAAGAGAGAGAAGAGAGGGAAGAGAGAGAGAGAGATGGATAACAGAGAGAAGAAGAGGAACAGGAACGAAATGTTGAGGGAGAGGGTCCACAACAGCACCGAAGAAGAAGGAGAGAGGTGGATTTATAAAAAAATAAAAAAATAGAAAGAAAAAAAACGAAGGCGGGAAGGAAGAAAATCGATGGTTGTGTTTACCTAGGTATTTTTTGCCCTGCACTCTTCCTTCCTCCTTTCTTTGCTTTGGGCCGGGCGGGGCTGCAGCAGTCTGGGTAATTGGAAAGGTTTCCAGCACTGGGGGAGAGGGCAGGGGAGGGGAGGAGGAGGAGATTGGCTGTCTTGAATGAATCACAATACCTAGGGCGTGGTCCTCTCGCTCTCTTGTGTCTCCTTTCCCGTGTCTTACCTGATGCCGCCGCTACCGCTGCTGTTGTTGCTGCTGCTGCTGCATCCACTTTCTTGGCTTGTGTTTGTGTGAACTACACTGTCGTCCCTGTCCTGTGTGTGGATATCTCTCTCTTTCTGTCTGTCTCTGTCTCTTTTCTGTCCCTGTCTTCTGTCTGTCTGTCTGTCTGTCTCTGCTCTGTCTTCTGTCTCTCTCTCTCTCTCTCTCTCTCTCTCTCTCTCTCTCTCTCTCTCTCTCTTCTCTCTCTCTCTCTCTCTCTCTCTCTCTCTCTCTCCCCTCTCTCTGTCTCTGTATGTCTGTCTCTGTCTCTCTCTCTGTGTATGTGTGTGTGCGTGCGGCGGCGGCGCGCGCGCGTGTGTGTGTGTGTCTGTGTGTATGTATGTGTATGTGTGTGTGCGCGCGTACGTGCGCGCTTATATGTATGTGCGCATGTATACAGACGTCCGCAGGCACCCGCATTGTGTGTGTGGTGTGTGGTGTGTGTGTGTGTGTGTGTGTG
>CM060337.1:47648600-47658600 GCA_030674155.1 Stramonita haemastoma
GCAGATCGCTGTCTCTGTCTCTCTCTGTGTCTCTGTCTCTTTCTGTCGTTCTCTGTCTCTGTGTTTGTCTTAGCTGTGTTTCTGTGTGTTTTTGACTCTGTCTCTGTCTCTCGTTGTCTTATTCCCACCCCCCCCCCCCCCTCTCTCTCTCTGTCCTATCTGTTGATCTGTCTCTGTCTCTTTTCCACCCACCACCCCACCTTTTCTCTCTGTCTGTCTGTCTGTCTGTCTGTCTGTCTGTCTGTCTGTCTGTCTGTCTTCTCTCTCTCTCTCTCTCTCTCTCTCTCTCTCTCTCTCTCTCTCTCTCTCTCTCTCTCTCTCTCTCTCTCTCTCTCTCTTCTCTCTCTCTCTCTCTCTCTCTCAGCAGAAATAAACACAGAAACTACGACAATCACATTAAACACCAATTAGTTTGATACTTTGTGACACACCTAAAGACACTTTTATATGGCTGTAGTCTCCAGCAAGAATGCTTAATGAAAATTTCACATAGAATTTGATTTGGATGGTTGAATATAACATTCTAGAATGTTCCTCTTATTATTTTAGTTGTTGTTTATTGTTTCTTGTTGTTTATCTTTGACATTAATTTGTATTCAGCAGTTTATGGCTGTGTTTACGCTAGAGTTTAAAGTCTTCACCATTTCTAAAGAGCCCTATTCTTTTCATTACTTTAAATGCATCATGTCATTTCTCTTGTATTTATTTGTATGTACAAAACAAAGTCGGGTGTAACCCCCTTGTCAATAGGCCACATAAGGCAATAACAATAAATTGGTCAAAGCATCAAAGCGTCCCTCTCTTTGTGTCTCTGTCTGTCTGGCTGACTCTCTGTCTGTCTCTCTGTCTGTCCGGCTCTCTGTCTCTTCTCTTCTCTCTCTTCTCTGTCTGGCTCTCGTCTCTCTGTCTCTCTGTCTCTGTCTCTGTCTCGTCTCTCTCTCTCTCTCTCCTCTCTCTCTATCATCTGTCTATCTACTTACCTACCTACCTACCTACCTACCTACCTACCTACCTACCTACCTATCGCTATCGCTCTATCTATCGCTCTATCTATCCTTATCTATCGATCTATCTATCTATCTATCTATCTATCTATCTATCTATCTATCTATCTATCTATCTATCTATCTATCTATCTATCTATCTATCTATCTATCTATCTATCCCCCCACCCCACCCCAAGTCAGGCAAAACTACATAACTACATTAACAGTCGATATAAAAAAGTAATCTTATGTTTGTTTGTAATTTGTTCTCTTCTGACAAAAAGACGTTATCAAAACTGAGCAAATTTATAATCAAGAGTAAAGTTGAATGACATTGTTGAAAAGGTCCACTACATTTTTATTTCTGTCACATGTAGTGTTGTAAACTTTTCTGTTTATACAAATTCTAGATGTTACTGTTGGTTTTGTTAACTGAAATCTTCCATGCCCTAAGAGGGGTGAAAGGCGAATTAAATCTTGATAACTTTGAAAGTTTCAGTATTTAAGAACAACCTCTTTTCCCTTACCTCTTTTCTTTTTCATTTTTTTCCTTCTTTTTGTTCCTTTTGTTTTTCATTACGTTTTTTAAAAAAATATTCGGATCAATTCTATTTTTCTCAAAAGATGGAGTTGTGAATGTTTTTTCGGATTTATTTTCTTACAATATTGTCAACAAAAACAACAATAAATATTGTAATGTTGGTATTAATAATGATACAAAAAAAAACACACTAATGATGATGATGATGAGGGGAATGATGGATGATGATGGTAATAATAATGATTACAGGAGGGAGAGGAGGAGAGAGAGAGAGAGAGAGAGAGAGAGAGAGAGAGGAGAGAGAGAGAGAGAGAGACAGACAGACAGACAGAGACAGACAGAGAGAGAGAAGAGAGACAGACAGAGACAGACAGACAGACAGACAGGAGGTGGGGGGGATGGAGGGAGGGTATAGTACAGAAAGAACGTGGCTGACTGGCTTACGGGAGAGACAGAGGGAGGGAGGGGGAGGGTGGGGACAGTGCGCACGCGCAATAGTATCTACGTAATCGGATTTCAAGGAGAATTTTATAATAGAGTGGCGAGAGAGAGGACAACTAATGGGAGACATTACGGGTCTCATAAAATGGCCGCGCCGGCAAAATAACGGTCATTGAAATCTGGTAACGCACGCGCCAGCGGTTATGCCGACTTGAGGACAGCACGTGACGGAAAAGGGGGCTCTTTCGGGGAGGCTGCTCTGGGGGGGGTTTTTGGGGGGGAGGTTGTTTTCTGTTATTGTATTTGTCTTTGTCTTTTCTTCTTTTTTTTCTTTTATCTTCTCTGTCTCTGTCTGTCTGTGTCTCTGTGTCTCTGTCTCTGTCTGTCTGTCTGTCTGTCTGTCTGTCTGTCTGTCTTCTCACTCTCTGTCACTCTGTGTCCGTCTATCTGTCTGCCTGTCTGTGTCTGTCTCTGTCTGTCTGTCTGTCTGTCTCTGCCTGTCTGTCTGTCTGTCTGTCTGTCTTCATCTCTGTCACTCTGTCGTATCTGTCTGCTGTCTTGTCTGTCTTGTCTCTGTCTGTCTGTCTCTCTGTCTGTCTGTCTGTCTGTCTGTCTGTCTGTCTGTCTTCTGTCTGTTCTTCTCTCTCTCTCTTCTCTCTCTCTCTCTCTCTCTCTCTCTCTCTCTTCCTCTCTCTCTCTCTCTATCTCTCTTCTCTCTCCTCTTTCTTCTCTCTTTCAGCGTCCTTAAATCGAAAGTAATAGTCGTTTTAGAGCCGAGGAAAGAGCTGGCTACGGTTTTTCATTAGCGAGGGCATTTTCCGGGGTTTTCTTTTTGGGGGGTTGTGTTTTTTTTTTTTTTTTTTTTTTTTTTTCTCTCTCTCTTTCTTTTTTCTTTTACTGGTTTCATGTCTTTTCTTTTCTCTTTTTGTTATTTTCGGTTCTGTAGGCCGGTGCTCTTTTCATTTGGAGAAAGAGTCTCGTGGCCGTGATGTACATGGCACGAGCTAATTAACTAATTACTTGCCTGCCCTGCCCTGCCCTCCCCTCCCCCCCCCCCTCCCCTCCCTCCCCGCCTCTCGCCTTCGCCTCTTCCCCCTCCCCCCAATCTCCTCCCTCCCTCACCCCACCCTTACAGGCGATGCCGACACTTAAACAAGAAGTTGGGCGGAGTCCTGTGTGTGTGTGTGTGTGTGTGTGTGTGTGTGTGTTGTGTGTGTGTGTGTGTGTGTGTGTGTGTTGTGTGTGATGTAGTGATTTATTTATTGATTTATTGATTTATTACTTATTCATTTATTCTTTTACATCGAGGATAACGGAATAAGCTCCCGTGTGTTTGTTTTTTTTTTTTTTTTTTATTTTTTTTTACATCATTCCCCATGTGTGTTGTTGTGTGTGTGTGTGGTGTGTGTGTGTGTGTGTGTGTGTGTGTGTGTGTGTGTGTGTGTGTGTGTGTGTTGTGTGTGTGTGTGCGCGCGCGCGCGCGCGTGCGTGTGTGTGTTGTGTGTGTGTTATGTTCACTTTGTGTGTGTTGTATGTGTGTGTATGCGCGCCCGCGCTTTGGGGGGGGGGGGGGGGGGGTGGGTTCTCTCTCCCTTTCTCCCCCGCCCGTCCTCCTGTCTGTCTCAAGAGAAGCAGGGAAGGAGGGAGAAAAGTGACGGGTTTTGTGTAGATCCATTTTTAAGGTACGGTAGTTCGCGACTTGTCTGGTTGACGGCTGCTTGTCATGAAGATAGAGAGATGGGGGACTGTGTACACATCAACTTGAGGAGGGGGAGGGAGAGGAGAGAGAGGAGGGGGGATGATGATGATGATGGGGAACGTGTTCTGGAAATGGATGTAGAAGGTGAAGGATTGGGCGGGGGGGATGGGGTGGGGGGTGGGGTGGGGTGGGGTGGATGGGAGGGGATGGAGAGGAGAGGAGAGAGAGGAGAGAGAGAGAGAGGAGAGAGGAGAGAGAGAGAGGAGAGAGAGAGAGAATATGATGCCAGTGTGGATTTTGATATAAGGCCCCCCCACAAAAAAAAAAAAAAAAAAAAAAGAAAAAAGAAAAGAAAAAAAAACGAAAAAATACCCCTCTCTCCCCAAACCAAAGCAGACCACCCTACCCCACCCCTCTTCAAGACGGAAATAACAACCAGATCCCCCCCTTCCCACCCCCGAAAAAAAGGAAAAAAAACAAAACAACCAACCAACCCCCCCAGCCCCACCCCCCATCCCTTCCAAAAATGTTATTCCTATTCCCCTCAAGTTTTTTAATTTCTTTCATTTTTTTTACCACTGTGATCACGCATTCTGTATCGGAGGTATTTCTGTACCCTGAAAGTCTTGTACTATTCAGTCGTTCAAGAGAAATTATCAATTCTTGGAAGAATACTGATCTTTGGGGAAAAAAAACTGAAGGGGATTTAAAAAGGAAGGTTTAAGATAGATCTTTAGTGTTTCAAACCATTGGGATCCTTTCAAAAATTGTTTTTTGGGGGGTGGTTTTAAAGCACTACTAACACAAGTACATATCAGAAAATAGAGACGAATAATTGATCATCGTTGATGATTAAAGTGATGCCAAAGAGAA
This sequence comes from Stramonita haemastoma, assembly GCA_030674155.1. Taxonomy (NCBI): domain Eukaryota; kingdom Metazoa; phylum Mollusca; class Gastropoda; order Neogastropoda; family Muricidae; genus Stramonita; species Stramonita haemastoma. The sequence continues at coordinate 47,653,141 of CM060337.1, forward strand.
GCTCACCCAGCCATGCATGGACTTAGCACAGAACCGAACCAGGAGGGAGAGGAAGAAGAAAAGGGTACACTGAAGTCGTCGTTGTCGTCGTCGTCGTTGTTGTTGTGTTGTCGTCGTCCGTCGTTGTTATTGTAGTGCGTTCCCCAGCTTAACACTCTGTGGGTCACCCAGAATGTGCACTCTGACTCACTCATCCCACCTGGGAATCATTGTGAGATTGAAATTGCACACTGAATGAGAAGTTTCTTGTATGCCTGTTTTAAGTACCTCGCCATATAGGCAGCCATACTCTGACTTCAGAGGAGTACTCTGCAGTTTAATGTTTTGGAGATCTTTTTTTATGTTTGTTTGTTTCTGACAGACTGAAAGAGAGAGGAGAAAAAACCCCAAACCCAAATAAAAGATGAGAATAGACAAGAGAATGAAAGAAGAGATTTAACTAGTGGAAAGAGAGAGAGAGAGAGAGAGAGAGAGAGAGAGAGAGAATGAGAGAGAGAGAGGGAGAGAGAGAGAAGAGAGGAGTGGAGGGAGGAGAGAGAGGGAGAGAGAGGAGAGAGAGAGAGGAGAGAGAGAAGAAAGTTTTTTGAAATAATCAGACCGTGGGATATAATATAAAAGGAGTTCTCTCAAAAAAACTTAAGCAGATTTTTCGTGAAGCGATCGAAGCATCTTAGCCTGCCTGCCTTATGGGGGGTGTTTGATCTTCCTGCATTCATACAACCAAATCCGGGACGGTTTATCCCCGCTGCATTGAAAGGAATTGGTGGAGCCATTAGTGAGGACTTCATAAACTTTCGAACAACTACAACCACCACCAGCTTGGCCTACCTTCACCGGTAATTTTGTGACATGGCTCCCTAGGGGGGAGAGAGAGGAGGAGGATGAGAGGAGAGAGAGAGAGAGAGAGAGAGAGAGAGGGAGAGAGAGGAGGAGAGAGGAGGAGAGAGAGAGAGGAGAGAGGAGGAGAGGAGAGAGAGAAGAGAGGAAGAGGAGAGGAGGTTTGAAATCTTTGGTTCTTTTGGAATGGAAATAGCCCCCGGGCCCTGTAGTAATTAGAACAAGGATTAGTTCGCTTGTTGCAAGTGGGACGGGTAGGAAAGGGGGGGGGGGATGGGGATGTAGGGGTGGGGATATAGGGATGGGGTGGGGATGGATTGGTTGGAAGTGTTCTTCTGCATGTTCTCTCCTCTCTCTCTCTCTCTCTCTCTCTCTCTCTCTCTCTCTCTCTCTCTCTCTCTCTCTCTCTCTCTCTCTCTCTCTCTCTCTTCTTTTTTCATTTGTCCATGAGGGCTGGTGTAAGAGCTCTGGCTTACCATTACCTCATTAAAATTGGTTCGAGTGAGTTCGGTTCGAGTTTTCTCTCTCTCTCTCTCTCTTCTCTCTCTCTTTCTCCTCTCTTCTTCCTTCTTCTCTCTCCTCTTCTCTCTCTTCTCTTGTTTGTGGTGTGTGTGTGTGTGTGTGTGTGTGTGTGTGTGTGTGTGTGTGTGTGTGATTTCAGTTTGCACGCACCCCTCTAACAACAAAAAAAAACCAAACTTAGACTAATCTCTGTCTGCGTCTCTATCTCCGTCTCTGTCTGTCTGTCTGTCTGTCTGTCTGTCTGTCTGTCTGTCTGTCTGTCTCTAGCTCTCTGTTCTCTTCTTCTTCTTCTTGTTCCTCTTCTTGTTCCTCTTCTTCTTTGATTGATTGATCTTTTCTTCTTCTTCTTCTTCTTCTTCTTCTTCTTCTTCTTCTTCTTCTTCTTCTTCTTCTTCTTCTTCTTCTTCTTCTTCGTCTCTGTCTATCAGTCTTTGTCTCCGTCTTTGTCCCTGTCTCTGCCTCTGTCTGTCTGTCTTTCTCTCTCTATCTGTCTCTCTGTGTCTGCTCTCTGTCTCTCTTTCAGCGTCTGTCTCTATCTCTATCTGTCTCTTTGTCTGTCTCTGTCCGTCTCTCTCTCTGTCTGTCTCTGTCTGTCTCTGTGTCTGTTGTCTGTCTGTCTGTCTGTCTGTCTCTGTCTGTCTGTCTTGTCTTCTGTCTGTCTGTCTGTCTGTCTGTCTGTCTGTCTGTCTGTCTGTCTGTCTGTCTGTTCTGTCTGTCTGTCTGTCTGTCTGTCCTCTCTCTCTCTCTCTCTCTCTCTCTCTCTCTCTCTCTCTCTCTCTCTCTCTCTCTCTCTCTCTCTCTCCCCCTCCTTACCCCCCCCCCCCCCTGTCCACTTGAGCGTTTATCTGTTTGGATTCCAGCATCTTGCATTTTCGGTTCAGAGTTTTTCTGCCGCTTGCCATTATTTTAATTAGTCGTGAAATAAGTTCTGTGATTTAGGAAAGGATGAAAGGAAAGCATCGGGGTGGAAGGTTTTGTTTGGTTGGGATGATTTAAAAAAAAGTTCTTTTTTTTTGTTTGGTTTTACCTTAATGAATGTTTTGAGTGACTAGTTTTGAAAATGAGTCATTATGGTGAGGGGTTTATGCCAAAGTAATTTCTCCCTGTCCGTCTGAAAACGTTTGCCATAAACAACCCCCCTCCCGCCCCAGTGCAACATCTTTTCTTTCTACCCTGTTGTTATCGTTTTGATCCCGATGATGCTGCGAAGAAGAAGAAGAAGGACGGAGAATAGTGTCGAAGCGGGTGGTTGCTTTGGCTCTTGGAGATGGAGAGTAAAAACACTTCTGTTGCTGTTAAATAATGGTGGTGGTGATGATGATGACGATGATGATGATGATGTGATGATGATGATGATGATGATGATGATGATGATGATGTGATGTGTGTTGAAGAAGGTCATTCGAGAATCGACCTCACATCCAATCCTGCTGGATGTACCCGATTCCCACATCCAACATGGCCGTGGCATGCGTGCACGTGTGAATGTTTGCGCGGCGTATACACCTAGCTGTGTGTGCACGGGGAGAGAGAGAGAGAGAGAGAGAGAGAGAGAGAGAGAGAGAGAGAGAGAGGAGAGAGAGAGAGAGAGAGAGAGAGGGAGAGTGTGTGTGTAAAGAAGGAGAGAGAGAGGGGGGTTAGTGTAAAGGAGGAGAGAGAGGGGGGTTAGTGTAAAGGGGGGGGGGGGAGAGGGGGGTTAGTGTGAAGTGGGAGAGAGAGGGGGCTAGTGTAAATGGGGGAGAGAGAGGGGGTTAGTGTAAAGGGAGAGAGAGAGACAGAGACAGAGACAGAGACAGAGAGACAGACAGAGAGAGAGACACAGAGAGAGAGAGAGAGAGAGAGAGAGAGAGAGAGAGAGAGAGAGAGAGAGAGAGAGGAGAGAGAGAGAGAGAGACGGGGTTAGGGTAAGGGGGACAAAAACTGGAGGACGGGCCGAAGACACCGCTACAGAAAGAGGGATGGGAGGAGGAGGAGGAAGGGAGTTTGGGGGCCAGGCTGTAGCAAGGAGTTAGTGTTGGGGAATGAGGGGAGGGGAGGGGAAGGGGGATGAAGGGAGCGATCCCGGGGACTGTGGGAATGGCACGCGCTCTCCACACCTGTCACCACCTGACTCATAACACCCCTCCCTCCCTCCCTCCCCCCTCTCCCCTCCTCCTCCCTAACCTCCCCTCCCCCTGTCACCCTTGTCTGCATCCAGCCTCTTCTCTCTTTAGCGCGACACGCTGCGCCGCCTACCAGCCACCGCTACACTGTTACTGCAGTACTGCTGCTGCTGCATCCATAGTGCAGCACAGCACAGCACAGCACAAAATTACGTATTATATCTTCACACAGCGACCTTTCTATATGAAACAACGTCCTGCTATATCCTAGCTTGCCACGTCAAACAATATGAAGAGAAAAATAACAACAAAGAAACAATTAATAATTTTACAATATTGTAATTGTTCTTCAGGGGATGATTAAAGTGTTTTTGACTTGACTTGACTTGTGACTAAAAGAAAGAGAAAAAACCAGAGAAAGTACGAATATAAAAGAAAGAAAAAGAAGAGAAATAACTTGTATACTTAAAAGGGTACGATGTTTTGAGCAGTTGATATTCACTGATTTCATAGTTTATTGCAAAAAGCAAAACAAAACAAACCAAACCAAACATTGTACCATGAAGAGTAAACTCTCAGTGTGTGTGTGTGTGTGTGTGTGTGTGTGTGTGTGTGTGTGTGTGTGTGTGTGTGTGTGTGTGTGTGTGCGTGTGTGTATGTGCGTGCGTGCGTGCGTGTGTATGTTAGAAGACATTGAGCCATAAAAGAAGACTGTATTGTGTACATTGGGGATATTGACCCCGTGACACAGCAGACGTGACGATGTGACATCAGAGACTTGTTAACGCTGCACAATAGTCAACAGTACGGAGACTGTAGACAAAGGCTGAACTTTGAAAACAAGAGGTGACATACAGTCTGTCTTACAGAGTGACTGTCACTGTTCGTTTGGGACATCGAACCTTGAACAAGTCATTAACCGTCAGATATCAAACTTGGAACAGACGACAGTCGCTGTCTGCAGTAAAGTTAGCTAAATGTTTATAGTACACATGGACTTTGACAGTCTGAACTTCTTCTTTTTCTTATTGTTGTTGTTCTTCTTCTTTCCCTTATCTACCGCCGTCAGCACTGTGAAGATTCTGCAGAATTCAGGGTGTATGCTGGGCATGTTCGTGTTTTCCTAACCCACCCAACGCTGACATGAATGTCGGGATCTTTAACGTGCTATATTTTGACCGAAGGAAATGAAGGCACTGGTAGACCTATACTTGAAGTTTACCAGAGAGAGCATAAACCCCCCCATCCTAAATTCACCAGACGCCGTCGAGATTCGAACCCACGACTTCATGGACCCAAGGATTGAAGTCGAATGGTCTTAACCACTCAGCTATCTCGTCTTTGAGTTTGGCATGTTGTTGATTGTTTTTGTTTACATTGAAGAGTAAGACCTTGGTTATTGAGTTTGGCATGTTGTTGATTGGTTTTGTTTACATTGAAGAGTAAGACCTTGGTTATTGAGTTTGGTATGTTGTTGATTGGTTTTGTGTACATTGAAGAGTAAGACCTTGGTTATTGAGTTTGGTATGTTGTTGATTGGTTTTGTTTACATTGAAGAGTAAGACCTTGGTTATTGAGTTTGGTATGTTGTTGATTGGTTTTGTTTACATTGAAGAGTAAGACCTTGGTTATTGAGTTTGGCATGTTGTTGATTGTTTTTGTTTACATTGAAGAGTAAGACCTTGGTTATTGAGTTTGGCATGTTGTTGATTGGTTTTGTTTACATTGAAGAGTAAGACCTTGGTTATTGAGTTTGGTATGTTGTTGATTGTTTTTGTTTACATTGAAGAGCAAGACCTTGGTTATTGCTTGGAAAACTTGGAAACTCTGATGAGACTCGGATGAGACTATAAAACGAGGCCCCGTGTGCGAACGCACGCAGAACATCTTGCACACACGTAAAAACCCCGTTCTGCATTTCGGAAGAGCAGGCCATCGTGTGCCGGTAGGAGCGGATGACATAATTATAAAAAAAACCCAGCATGCACACAGGTGTCGT
>CM060337.1:47661100-47673600 GCA_030674155.1 Stramonita haemastoma
TCTCTAGATTGGTTTGTTTGTTTGCTTTTTTTGTTTGTTTTCTCTGTGTGTGTGTGTGTGTGTGTGTGTGTGTGTGTGTGTGTGTGTGTGTGTGTGTGTGTGTGTGTGTGTGTGTGTGTATGTGTGTGTGTGTGTGTGTGTGTGTGTATGTGTGTGGGGTGTGTGTGTGGTGCGTGCGTGCGTGCGTGCGGGGTGCGTTGTGTGTGTGTGTGTGCGTGTATGTACGCGATTAGCATTTATGCTATCAAAATACAAAATCTTCACTTGTGCGCGTACGCGCGTTACGTGCGTGCAGACGTGTGTGTTTCACAGATTTTTCTTGTTTTTTTTTTTTTTCCTTTTTTTATTTTCTTGTTCCGCTGGTCTTTTATGTGGTATTGACAAGGCAGAGAGAGAGAGAGAGGAGAGAGAGAGAGAGAGAGAGACAGAGACAGAGACAGAGAGAGAGAGAGCAGAGAGAGAGAGAGACAGAGACAGAGAGAGACAGAGACAGGGAGGGGGGGGGGGGAGAAAGCAAAAGCATTTAATGTGGTAGGGAGGAGACAGGGGATATACTAAAAGCAGGCGTTGATGTGGAGGAAGCGGGGACAGACAGGGCGCTAGGGGCTGGCTGGCCCAGTGCTAGGGACTGAAGGCAGAACAGCCAGTAAAGCAGTTGAGGAGAGGAAGCCCAAAAAACGACTTAACGACTAGTAACGGCTAACGACAAGACATGACGGCTGCCATATCACCGCCGTCAGAGCTGCTAAACAGCTCTTTGTTCCCTGGGGTTTTTTTTGGTGTGGGTGGGTTTTTTTTATATGAGTTTGTGTCTGTCATTCTGTCTGTTTTAGATTTGTTTGGTGTTGATGTTGTTTGTTTTGATTTGTTTCGTGTTGTTGTTGCTGTTTGTTTTGATTTGTTTCGTGTTGTTGTTGCTGTTTGTTTTGATTTGTTTCGTGTTGTTGTTGCTGTTTGTTTTGATTTGTTTGGTGTTGTTGCTGTTTGTTTTGATTTGTTTGGTGTTGTTGCTGTTTGTTTTGTTTGTTTTTTTTCGCTGCGCTCTCACTTGCGAAATTTCCACAAACGCTGTGACCACGTGGTTGTGGTCTGGGGGCAACGCGCCTTGTGTAGAAAGAAAGAAGTCTGGGGTTCGAATCCTTCGTTAGATTTGAACTCGGACCATTTGCCACATCCAGTAGACCATGTGCGGTAGTCTGGGTGCTAGTCTTTGGATGGTGTGATTAAACTGAGGTCCCACGTGCAGCACACATTTTGCGGAAATTTCACGTTAAAAAAAAATCTGCCGTGACTGAAAGTGATACCAATTACAATAAAACACTACACAATACAGAAAAATATAAAACGATGCAATACAATGTAATGCAAGAACGATACAATACGATACAATAGATACAATATAATACAATACAATACAGAAACAATACAATACAGTACAATGCAATACAGTACAATGCATTACGATACAATGCAATGCATACAATGCAATACGATACAATGAAATGATAAACATGACAATACAATGCAATAAGTGCAATACAATACTATACACTTTGACCAGTGTTGTCACCTACCTGTTCCTTCCCCCTTCCTTCCATCTGTCTGTCTCTGTCTGTATTCTCTATCTGTTCCTCTGTCTCTCTCTTCCTCTGTCTGTCTCTCTCTTCCTCTCTTTCTGTCCGTCTTTGTCTGTCTGTCTGTCTGTCTTGCTCTCGTGTGTGTCTCTGTTAGGGCCTAGTAGAATATTTGAATTGGAGTTTGAATTCTCTCTGTGTCTCTCTGTCTCAGTGTCTGTTTCTGTCTGTCTGTCTGTCTGTCTCTGGGTTTTTCTCTGGTCTGTCTTGTCCTCTGTCTGTCTGTCTTCTGTCTGTCTGCTGCTGCCTGTCTGTCTGTCTGTCTGTCTGTCTGTCTGTCGTCAGTCGTCAGTCAGTCGTCAGTCAGTCTGTGTGTCTGTCTGTGTGTCTGTCTGTGTGTCTGTCTGTCTGTCTCTCCCCTCTGTGTCTGTCAGTATGTCTCTGTCTCTCTGTGTTCCTGTGATTGATGTGTGTGTGTGACGCATCCGTGTGGTGTTGTGTACGTGCATGCGTGCACGCATGTGCGCACACACCTCCATACTAACAACAGTACTCGCGCTGAGTGCAGAAAAAGCCAGGACTAAGAAGGGTGTACGTGTAAAAGAAGACAGACGCAGGACAGCCAGACCACTGAGACCAAGCCAGGCAGTATAGTACAGTCAGTTCAGGGCCAGCACAGTGGTCGCTGGGCCAGACCAGACTTCTCAGGCTCTGCCAGGCCAGTCTAGGACTGGAGGGAGGAGGAGGCAGTGTGGCAGGCAGGCAGGCAGGCAGGCAGCTAGCAGCAGCAGCATTACCTGCTTCTTCCACTCCATGGCGGCGACAAGAATTGCATTTCAGCCCCGCACATCCTGCCCGCACCCGCCATGAATACTAACCTTAGGCCCTCTCCCCTCCCTCCCCTCCCTCCCTCCTCCGCCACCAGGCTTCAGGGTGGGGGCCCAGTGGTTAAGCACTTAGACCTAGTTTGTATATTATATTAATATGTTGTAGTAGTCTGTATATTATAGTAGTTGTGGGCCTCAGTCAGTCTCGGAAGATTTTGGTGCTTACAGAGTTAAGTTGTGTCCTAGTTAACTTTAGTGTGTCTTCATCACCATGACAGTCCTCTCATTACTACATGCGCTTTCTTTATAAAAGGAGAATAAACACTTTTTTTAAAGTCGAGTATGCCCGTCCCGTGTGCGAGTTTACTTGAATATAAGAGGACACGCATGTGACCTCTCATGGTAGCATGAACTAAAAGGTCACAGTGATTCCAGGGTGAGTGAGTCAAAGGTTTTTCTGTGTACCCCAGAGTGTTAACTGGGGGTGGCATAAACAATGAAACACAACACGACGACAGCAACACCACAACAATGACAGCAACAGCAACAACAGCGTGGACAACAACAACGGCACGACGACGATAGCAACAGCATCATCAGCAACACCACGGACAAACAACATCATCATCAAAACAAGGACGATAGCAACAACACATCAACAACAGACGAAAGTGAAAGAAGCCCTGTAGTGCATCACCACTAATAAAAGACCAGGCTGTGTGAAGTCTGGAATCGCTGAGTCAGTGTGGTCAGAAGGAAGGACGGGGCTCAGAGAAGAGTCAGTGGCCTCATCTCAGGGAGACAGTGGATTCCGCGTTCTTCGCCATTTCACGGTCAGGACAGCCGCCCCAGAGCTGTGGAATTGGTAGGATCCGTCTGGGAACCGCTCCCTGATCCCCCTCTGCTCTGCTGTGCTGTAGTGTGGAATGTGAAGTATGGTTTGGTTTGGTATCGTTTTGGTTGACTCCCCGAGAACAATTACGGTGGGGTTTGGGTTCGGTACGGCTCTGGGGATTGACTGTTAAGACTTGGAGGATGGAGTTGTGACGAAGAGTTTTGTTGTATAATTGTGTGTGTGAGTTAGTGTGCGTGTGTGTGTGTTGTGTGTGTGTGTGTGTGTGTGTGTGTGTGTGTGTGTGTGTGTGTGTGTGTGTGTTAGAGCGCGCGCGCGCGCGTGTGTGTTGTTTTAGGAGGTAGAGGAAAAAATCTGGTTGTAAGACTCGAATGTGTAAACGAAATTCGATTCAGACTTTGGGGCTTCAGTATTTCATCCCCAAAGAATGATCAGACACCACAGCTTGCTGGTGACCTAGGCTGCCTGCTGTGGATTAGTTTGACGTGAAACCAGGACCTGCAGTGTCTGCATAGTGAAGGAAAAGTCTCCACCCAATGCCTACTGTTCTCTCTCCCTTTTTCTGTAACGGAAAATAGAATGGTGTATTAAGTGAGCAAATGAAGTATCGGAACCAAGATCCTGGTGCCATCGAAAAGTTGTCTCCTCCGAAAAAAAACACCGAACCTACACAGGAAAAAAGAAACTCAGAGAAAAAAGTTTGGAATTGCCCAGACCGTTGCACTGTAAATAAACTGGTTTTCTTCCATAGGGAATAGGTGTAAGCGGTATAGCTCTTATTTTGCCGTTATTTTATTAACATGGCTGTGTTTTGCTAGGCTTGAAGACAACAGACCAGTCTGGCGAAAACTGCCGGTCATTGTGTCATGTCCTCATGACAACTGTCTTGGTCCAGGGACTGATGATGATGATGCTTCTGCTGCTGCTTATGATGATAATGATGATTGATGATGATGATGTTGTGCTGCTGCTGTTTCTGATGATCTTCAAGCCTTTCACAGCTCTCAAAAGACGACAGTCAGATATCAAGAAGAGAAGGTGGCTGTAAAAGTCGTGGGCAGGGAAAAATCAGTAAACTGCACTTGGCAGGGAAAAGTGAAATGCCGCCTTCATACAGTGCCTGCCGCGCACCTTGCTTGAGACCATGATATTGGGGAAAAAGCAACCCACCCCCAAGTAAATGTGACCTGAATAAGGGAATAAACCTTTCTTGCAGAGCATAGGCAACATTCCACATGGGGAGAGTAGAAAGTACAGACAAAGAGACACTTGGATCAGTGGTCTAGAAGTAACGCACCTGACTGGAAAGCGGAAAGTCCGGGTCGGAAGTGTGCGGTGGTTCGATCCCCGTTTTGGGCCAAAAACTTTTTCCCCATCCATCAGACAATGAGTAGTGGTCTGGGTGCTTTTGGATGAGACATTTAACCGAGGGCCCGTGTGTTACATTAATTATTTAGCGCGCGTAAAACAACCCACGGCAACAAGAGTTGTCTTTGGCAACATTTCTGTAGAAAAAGCCACTCTGGAAGGGAAACAAATACAGCTGCAGACAGGAAAAGGAAAAAAAAAAAGGTGACGCTGCTCTTGCAGTAATGCAATCTCCCCGGGGAGAGCAGCCCGACTTTCACGCAGAGAAATCTGCCGTGAGTTAAAGTGGTGTAAAGTGTAAAAAATACAAAACAAACTACAAGTAAATGTGTCTGCTGTGTGGACACAAAGGGAAAACAGGCAACTGAGCTGCAGGGAAATAAAAAAGCCAAGATGCCTGAAGTAGCGCAGCTTTTTTCTCTCTCTCTTTCTTCTCTGACTCTCAGAAGTCGCTGTGAAGCTTTCACTTCAGGCAGTGTGTCGTGGGCAGCTCAATGGCGGGTGTTGGCCATGACCTCTCCAGGTCAGCTATAGTTTTTAATTAAGTGTATTGATTGCATGATGCCAGTGATGGGCATATTCCTGTCATTCAGACCACTGTCCTTCAATGAAGTGACATACCCATTCATGACAGAGTGACGGATTTTCAGCGTGCGTGTATGATGTGATTGCGTGTGGTGGTGGCACAGGGCTCCTCAGTGGATACAGTTGGAGCTTGTGGCATCTGCTGGAGTGGAGGGAGGAGGGAGGGAGAGAGAATCCACTTAGGGACAGCTTTGCAAGACACCCCCCCCTCCCCCAATAGATACATGCAAAAGACAGCTTTGCAGGACTCCACCTTTAGAAAGATACATGTCATAGTCTTTAGATCGCGAGAAAAGGTAAAGGTAAAGGTGTTCCACAACGTATGTGGTCGTAGGGCCAGGGAGTGAGGTGTCAGAGACCTCAGCTTCTCCAGGGGCCAGCATGTTGAGGGCGGCGCCCATCTCCCCTCCCTCGCTGCTTTTACCTTCCCTGACCTTAAAGAGGGCAGGTACCCATTTACAGCTGGGTGAACTGGGGGACTGTACTGTAGCCAAGGCGCGCAAACGGTCACCCATCAAGTTGGTAACCACGCTCGATACTGCTTAACGTTAGCTTGGGGAAAGTGGGTGCTGTGACCACTGAGCTGTCCCGTCCCCAACTCTTTAACGAACCACGGAAGTGTCCCAAGTGTCCCCAAGTGGAAGCACCAGAATGACGTCCTTACACATCAGCAGCAGATCGCTGACAGCCCTCAGTGTCAGAGGCCCACAGAATCGCCCCGTGACGTGACTTGACGTCAGCCCTAACGTCAGTTCCGGTGCTGAGGACACCCCCCCCCCCCCCCTGTTCTTTGGGGTGGGGTTGGCAGTCAGGGTACCTGCACTAGGCCTGCACCATTCCTCCTTTCCTCTCTGCTGACAGCTTCTGCTTTCACACAGCCCTGGCGGTTCACAGCGGCCATTGTTGGCGGCGGCCTTTGTGCGCCCCCCTCCATTTGCCGTCAGCCAGCCATGACTGCCACAACAATGATGATAGCCACCCTACCTGCCAGCCTAGCCTGGGTCCTGGGTCCAGGACAGCAGCCCCGGGCACTGGCCTGTAGTCAGAGAGTAGGGTAGGGTGGGATAGGGTAGTGTGGAGTAGGGTGGGGTAGGGTAAGGTAATGTAGGGTAGGGTATTGTTTATATATATATGTATATATATGAGAATGGAATATGCACTCGTTTTGTTTTTTTAATCCAGTCCCGTGTGTATGCAGTTTTTTGTAATCGTGTCATCTGCTCCCACGGCACACGATGGCCTACTCTTACGAAAAGTGAAGGGTAGTGTAGGGTTTGGTATGGTAGGGTAGGGTACGGTAGGGTAGGATAGGGTGGGGTGAGGTAGGGTGGGGTAGGGTAGGGTGGGGTAAGGTAGGGTGGGGTAGGGTAGGCTGGGGTAGTGTAGCGGAGGGTAGGGTAGGGTATGTTGTGTAATGTAGTGTAGGATAGTGCAGTGCAATGCAATGCAATGCTGTGTGTGTAGTGTGGTATAGTGTAGTGCAGTGTAGTGTAGCGCAGTGTAGCGTAGTGTCGCGTAGTTTAGCATAGCTTAGCATAGTGTATCGTAGTGCAGTGCAGTGTAGAGCGCCATCCCGGCATCTCAGCCCAACCGTGGCTTTCCAAGGCCAGGACAAGAGATGTTGATATCCTGTGTTTGTATGCACACCCCAACACTACACTAGCTGCCTTCTGTATGGGTCCCACCCCCCTCCCCCCAAACTGAACCCCTACACCCCCCCCCCTCCTGTTCAACTTCTTTGACCCGTTTCGTTCCAGTTCGCGTGACATCGCCATTGTCTTCATCTTCCGGGCGAGGTGTGGAAGCAAGGAGGGAAGGAGAGAGAAGAAAGAAAGAAAGACGATGGGATTTTTTTTCACCTGATGGTGGTGAAGATGTTGCAATGTACTGTGGTTGGAGTAGGGAGGCTGGAAGGGAGGGGAGGGTGGGTGGAAGGAGGCAGAAGAGGGGTGGGGAAGGGTGGAATAGGGCGAGGAGGCAGCGAGCTTTTGTTCCGTGCAAACTAATTAATACAGATTAAGCTCTGATTTCTGGCCTGCCCGCGCTCTTTTCACGCACGCATGCTTCCCTGATCTTTCCCAACCTTTCCTCTCCTCTCCTCCCGGCCATGTCCTGCCTGTCTGTCTGTCTGTCTTTTCTGTTTCTGTCTTCCCCTTCTCTCCTCCCGTCCTCTCTCTTCTTCTCTCTTCTCTCTCCTCCAGACATGTTTTGAATAGTAGCCCAAGGCCGATGTACAATAAAACATTTCAGTGTTCAGTGTTCTCTCCCCCCCCCTCTCTCTCTCCATCCCTCCCTCCTTCTCCCCTCTCTCCTCCTCCCCTCCCCTCTCTCTCTCTTTCTCTTTCTTTCCTTTCTTTTTAATCTTCATACAGTACAGCTCTCGCGTGCACGCACACAACCACACGCATGCAATCACGCGCGCACAGGCCGTGTCCTGTGATGGCGGTTTGTTGTACCTCACTTCTAAGGCTTTCTCCCCTCAACACGCACCTTTCTCTGACTCGCTGCTAATCAAAGTCGCCTTTCTTCTCTCTCTCTGTGCTTTCTTGCCAGTGTACTGGAGTGAGATATTAATGATAATAACAATAATGATAATAATAAGGTAAAGGTGTCCCATAACCTCCGTGGTCGTAGGGGAGCGAGGTGTCACTCACTTCTAGGGCCAGCATTTGAGGGCGGCACCCATCTCCTCTCCCTCGCTGCTTTACCTTCCCTGACCTAAAGAGGGCAGGTATACCCATTTACAGCTGGGTGAACTGGGGGACTGTACTGAAGCCAGAGGCCTGCTAACGGTCACCCACCCACTTGGTAACCACGCTCGATGCTGCTTAACATTAGCTTGGGGAAACTGAGCACTCTGACCGCTGAGCTATCCCGTCCCCCTAATGATGATGATGATGATGATGATGATATGATGATGATAATATAATAATAACTGACCTTGTCTTAGTTTTGATGGAGCGTGTTCCAGAACAGTGCATATCAAGAACCTCGCAAAGAAGACAAAAAACCAAAAAAAACACCTACAGTCAAACCACAAACCACAAGAAAAACAGAAAAAAGCTCTCAATGCTGTGGTGGCTTAGTGTCACGTCCTGTGTTATGTCACGTCATGTCAGTCAAAGTCCTGGAAACTGGAGACAGAGGAGGAGGAGGGGTAAGGAGAGTGGTGGTGGCTGTGGAGGAACGAGATGATTGATGGTGACTATCTATTTCTCTGACATTGTCACATTTCTCTTTTCTTGTCTTTCTGTTCCTCTGGTTCTTCCTTCCTTCCCCTTCCCGTCCTTTCAAAAAAATCTTAATTTATTAATTCATCGTTCGTTCGTTCGTTCGTTCGTTCGTTCGTTCGTTGTCGCTTCGTTCTTCATTCATTTATTCATCATTCATTCATTCTTATCATCATTCATTCATTCATCATCCATATTATCCATCCATCCATCCATTTCATCCATCCATCCATCCATCCATCCATCCATCCATCCATCCATTCATCCCACATCCATCACCCACCCACCCACCCATCCATCCATCACCCACCCACTCACCCACCCATCCATCCATTACCCACCCACCCACCCATCCATCCATCCATTCCTTCCTCCATCCTCCATCACCTCACCCACCATCCGATCCATCCATTTTCGCTTCTCATCCAGTCTCCATCAGCCTGACACACCGTGATCGCATTGGCTAAAAACAGCACACAGCAACAACAACAACAACAACAACAACAACAACAACAACAACAAACAGCAAAACACAAACCTCCTCCAAAAAGCCCGAAGCCTGGACAGGGAGCATTAGGGCGTGACTGCACACCACACTCCGGGACTAAGTGAGCGTGCCGGGGATGTGCCGTGATAAAAAGAGGGGGGGGGGGGGGGGGGGGGGGGGGGGGAGGTGGCAGAGAGGATGGAAGGTAGGGGAGGGAAGGGTGAGGGATAGAGATGTAGGGGGTGGGGTGGTAGGGTTGGAAGCAAAAACGGTTCTGTAGAATTCTTTTTATTTTTTATTTTAAATTTTAACCAGACCTTTAAGTTCGCACGGGCCATTTCCTTCAGGTGGAACCACGCATCTTCCCCGTGGGGATGCCGGGGAGTGGGGTGGGGGTGGGGGTCTGTCAGTGTAAATAGCATCCCCACTTTCTGGAAATTTCTGTGCTAGGAATTTCCTCTTTTCTATCCCTCTCTTTGTTCTGCCTTGTTCCTTTTTTTCTTCTTGTCACCTCTCCTCGTTTATTGTCTGCCTTCTTGGTTCATTCTCATGCCTTTTTTTCCAGAAAGACTTGAAAGATTTTTTTTCTCCCATGCCGAAGTCGAATGTGCTGGGCCTGTCTAGTCAGGCGCTTAACGGCAGCGCATCGCGTTTTCGCTAGGCCTGATGTGATAGATGGCACTAGTTGCTGGCTGAGCGTTCGATGTCGACGAAGAAGAAGAAGAACTATGTACCCACCAAAGTGACGCGACCACTACCTATCTAACTAACTAAATAACTAGCTAACTAACTAACTAACTAACTAACTAACTAACTAACTAACTAACTAACTAACTAACTAACTAACTAACTAACTGATTTCTCTTTCTGCTCCTTTCTTGCTCAATGTTCATCCTAGACTCGTCCATAGTCATTTTATTCTTTCATCCCCTGGTTTGCAGGAATGCGTTTACGCTAAGTGCATGCTCTGTTTGTTTGTCTGTTTGTTTGTCTGTCCGTGCGTTTGTCTGTCTGTCTGTCTGTCTATCTGTGTGTGTGCGTGCGTGCGCGCGTGCTTCCTTGCAGGCGTATGCGTGCGCGCATGTGTGTGTGTTTGTGTCTATACATTACTCATATAAATAGGTTGTGTATTGTGTGTTTGTTCACGTGTGCACGCAAGCACGTACGCACGCACGCACACACAGACACAGACACAGACACACACACACACACACACACACACACACACACACACACACACACACACACACACACACACACACACACACACACACACACACACACGTACGTAGCCACCATCCTCTCCCACCCTTTCAATGTACACCGCCACCACCACCACCACCACCACCACCACCCCTCTCCTTCTTCACCCCATCTCTGTCACCCCCCTCCCCCCTCCCTCCCCCCCATCTGTGTAACCAGTCCATGATGAATGGCTTATTTCACGTGCCGCTGCCTTGCTGCTTAGCAACCGTCACTTCCAGGCAACCGGAAGCCACAACCGCGCATGCTCACTGAAGTGTTAGTAGTTTTTTTTTTGGTGTTTTTTTTGTTTGCTTTTTTAAAAATTTATCAAACTAACGCAGTTGAAGGCTATGGATACTATACTATACTAGGTTTGGATGTCTCAATGTGTTTTATAAGCTGTGTTGTGTTGTGGTGTAATGTGGTATGGGTTGATGTGGTGTACATGTAATGTGGCGTTATGTGGAGTCGTGTGGTGTGTGTTGCTCGTGGTGTCTCCGGTATTGGGGTGTGGTGTGGTTTAAGTGTGATGTGGTTTTAGTGTGGTGTGTGGTGTGGTTTTAGTGTGGTGTAGGGTGGTGGTGTGGTTTTAGTGTGGTGTGATGGTGGTGTGTGGTTTTAGTGTGGTGTGTGGTGTGGTTTTAGTGTGGTGTAGGGTGGTGGTGTGGTTTTAGTGTGGTGTGTGGTGTGGTTTTAGTGTGGTGTAGGGTGGTGGTGTGGTTTTAGTGTGGTGTGTGGTGTGGTTTTAGTGTGGTGTAGGGTGGTGGTGTGGTTTTAGTGTGGTGTGTGGTGTGGTTTTAGTGGGGTGTCGTGTTGTGTGGTTTTAGTGTGGTGTGTGGTGTGGTTTTAGTGGGGTGTCGTGTTGTGTGGTTTTAGTGTGGTGTAGGGTGGTGTGTGGTTTTAGTGTGGTGTAGGGTGGTGTGGTTTTAGTGGGGTGTCGTGTTGTGTGGTTTTAGTGTGGTGTCATGTGTGATTTTACTGTGGTTTGATGTGGTGTGGTGTTAGTGTGGTGTGGTTTTAGTGTAGTGTCGTGTTGTGTGATTTTAGTGTGGTGTGGTGTTGAGTGGTTTGGTGTGGTGTGATGTGTATCAGAGTTCTCAGTGTGTTTGGTCTGTTGAGTGGTTTGGTGTGGTGGATATGGTGTGGTGTGGTGGGATATGGGGTGGTGTGGTGGATTTGGTTTGGTGTGGTGGGATATGATTTTGTGTGGTGGGTACAGTTTGATGTGATGTGGTGTGATGTGGTGTGAAATGGTGTGGTGTGGTTTTATATACTTGGGTGTGGTGTGATATGGTTAACACACACCCAGAAAAGGAAGAGACAGAAGAGGGATTGCTCTCCGGACTACAGCACTTGTGGCCGCGGTTTGACCAACAGAAAGCAAAAGGCCAGATAGCAGCGAGGAGGAGGAGGGGGGAGGGGGGAAGGAGGGAGGGCTGCTTGGGTGGAGGGGGGTGGGGGGTGGCTGCACCGTCCTGCATGCGGGGACTGAACTCAAGCATGCAGAAAGCTTGGCCGACATCGTCGTTTTTCATTTTTCACTTTTCCTCTTTCTCATTCTTTATCTTCTTCTCCCCATCTCTCCTTCCTCCTGCCCCCCCCCCCCCCTTACCCTCCCCTCCCAGTTATGTCATTCTGTGTTTGTGTGTGGCCTGTCGTAAATTACACTGGCTTTGTCTCTGGTTTATGCTTTTTTTTTTTTTTAATGTCTTCACTCTTTCGTTCTTTCTGTCTTTTCTTCTGCCTTTTTTTCTCCTGTTCTTAATCCTTGAGTCTCTCTCTGTCTCTCTCTGTCTGTCTGACTCTCTGTCTATCTGTCTGTCTGTTTGTCTCTCTCTGTGTTTCTGTGTCTGTCTCTCTTTCTCTGTCTCTCTCTCTCTGTCTGTCTCTCTCCTTATCTCAAACTTTTGTTTCTTAACTAACATTACTGTTTTAAAAAAAAAGCTGTTCAGATTGTCTAAATTTTAATCTTTATTTGAGAGTGTCGAAACCCGGGCTGTGGGAACATTGAATCCATTGATTTGGCTTATGGCTTGTACTGATTGACCTTTGACACAGCATGCTGTTTAATAATCATTGATTTGGCTTCGGACCTGTACTAATTGACTTTTAACACAACATGCTGATTAGCTTGTCAGAGTTCAATTCTTGTTGCCAAAAACCCAACCAACCCACTATCCACGACGTTTTAAAACGGAAACCAAGCTCAAGAGAATGCAGCACAGGTAAAGGTGTCCTACAACCTAGGCGGTCGATAAGGATCGAGGCGTCACAGACCTCAGCTTCTCCAGGGGCCAGCATGTTGAGGGCTTGAACTCGGGCTGTCAGACC
>CM060337.1:47678600-47686100 GCA_030674155.1 Stramonita haemastoma
CTGTCTGTCCTGTCTGTCTGTCTGTCTGTCTCTGTCTCTGTTTCTCTGCCTCTGTCTCAGTGTCTGTCTCTGTTCTCTCTCTCTGTCTCTGTCTTCCTGTGTCTCTGTCTGTCTGTCTGTCTGTCTGTCTCTGTCTGTCTGTCTGTCTGTCTGTCTGTCTGTCTGTCTGTCTGTCTGTCTGTCTGTCTGTCTGTCTCTCTCTCTCTCTCTCTCTCTCTCTCTCTCTCTCTCTCTCTCTCTCTCTCTCTCTCTCTCCTCTCTCTCTCCCCCCCAAGACAAGACAGTCTCCTCCTCCCCCTCCTCCTCCTCCTCCTCCCTCTCTCTTTCCAAACTCCTCGGGCGCCGAATTTCCGCCGGCAGACAACCCCCAAACAGGGAAAGACAACTCTGTAAACGGGAGACAATCTTGTAAACCAAACGGCGAGGAGGTGGTGTCGCTGTCACCGCCTCCCGGAACAGAAGAGAGGGGAAGAGAGGGGGTGGGTGGTGGTGGTGGTGGGTAGAAGGGTGTGTGTGTGTGTGTGGGGGGATGTTGGGGGTAAGGGGGGTGGGGTTTGACCCCGCTGGGACCAGAGCGAGAGACGCGAGGTGGGCCGAGTTTATTTAATAAACTGCAACTCGCCATTATTTCCAAATCCAAATAAAATTCAATTTCCTGAAGGTGTTGTTGCTAATGATCTATTTCCTTCGCCCTGTACCGTGGACTAGGGGAGCAGGGGGGGGGGGGGAGTGGGGGGAGGGGGAGAGGTGGGGGGGGGGGGGGGAGGAAGTGAAACAATGGTGCGGGAAATGATGGTCTTGGGGGGTTGGGGGGGGGAGGGGTGTGTGAATCAGCCATGTGGGAAGTTTTTTTATGTGTGGTGTGGGTGGGGGGGGGGGGGGGGGGGGGGGATGGAGGGAGGGGGGGGGGGGGTAGGGGGGGGGGGGGTTATAGGACACACGATGGCATCACATCAGCCACAAGCCAGCAGTTAGTCTGACAGTCCATCAAACCTGAAGAGATGGGACAGTTGGTGGGTAGTGTGTTTGGGTATGTGTGTTGGGGGTATGTGTGGGTATATGTGTGGGGGGTATATATGGTGTATGTGTGCGGGTATGTGTGTGGGTATGTGTGTGGGTATGTGTGGGGTATGTGTGTGGGTATTATGCGGGTATGTGTGGGATATGTGTGCAGGTATGTGTGCGGGTATAGTGTGCATGCCACCCCAAAAATAGCATAGTTCTATAAAGCAACGGGGCCAGGCCAGCACATATCCAGTCAGCGAAAAGAGATCCATTTAACAAACGCAACCCAGTAGTCACACGAATAATCATGACTCAGTATTACCAAGTTTGGAGCCCTGTAACAGAAAAAGAAATCTCAACAGTTTTGTTGTTGTTTTGTTTTAATGGCTGTGTGCAATGTAAGTGAGGGGAGGGGAACAACTGGGACAGGGAGAGGAAAGAAAATGTGTGTGCATGCATTCCTCGGTATACTCCTTCATTTCTTTGTTTTTGTTAAGAGGTTGGAGTCTAAAGACTTTCAGTCCACCTTTTAGAAATCGATGAAGCAGAGGAGAGAGAGAGAGAGAGAGAGAGAGAGAGAGAGAGAGAGAGAGAGAGAGAGAGAGAGAGAGAGAGAGAGAGAGAGAGAGAAACAGACAGAAACAGACAGAACAGACAGACAGACAGACACAGAGAGATACAGAGAGACACAGAGAGTCAGAGACAGAGAGACAGAGAGAGAGAGAGAAGAGACAGAGAGAGAGACAGAGAGAGAGAGAGAGAGAGGAGGGAGGGAGGGAGGGAGGAGGGTAGATGAGCAAAACAAGGAGTGATGTTTTCTTTGTTTGTTGAAGGAGGTAAGATAGGGAATCAGCATTGGCATCCCTACTTAGGGGAAGAGATGTACTTAGAAAATGAAACTCTCCGTCTCTGTGTCTTTTTTTAGTTTTATTTGGTCTTTCTCCGCTTCTGTCTGTTTGTGTCTGTCTGTGTCTCTCTGTCTCCCTCTTTGTCACTGTCTCTGTCTGTGTGTTTCTGTCTGTCTGTCTGTCTGTCTTCTGTCTTCTCTGTCGTCGTCTCTTTTGTCTGTCTCTCTGTTCTCTCTCTCTCTTCTTCTCTCTCTCTCTCTTCTCTCTCTCTCTTTTTCTCTCTCTCTCTCTCTCTCTCTCTCTCTGTCTCTTCTTCTCTCTCTTCTCTCCTCCTCTTGTATGTGTCTGTCTGTCCTCCCCCCCCCCCCTCTCTCTCACTGTTCTTTGAATATTGTTTATCTCGCAATGACATCTATCACAAAACTACAAGAAATGATCTGTATGACAGCAGCAACAACCTCAGAGGTTATACTGCGCTTTTCCAAGAAGAGAGAGAGAGAGAGAGAGAGAGAGAGAGAGAGAGAGAGAGAGAGAGAGAGAGAGAAGAGAGAGAGAGAGAGAGAGAGACAAGAAAAGAACGAATCACACACACACACACACCCCACGCACGCGCGCGCGCGCGCGCGCGCGCGCGCCCACAAGCATAATCTCTGTTACTTTCAAGCAGTTTGCAAGCCGAAAGAGAGAAACAGCCACTAGAAAAAGAAACCGAGGAAGGAGGATCCGAGTACAAAAATAAACGGAACAACCAAGAAGAAGAAGAAAGAAGAAAAGAGAACAGAAAAGAAACGAAGAAAAAAGAAGAAGAAGAAGAGAAGAAGAAGAAGAAGAAGAAGAAGAAGAAAAGAAGAAGAAGAAGAAGAAGAAAGAAGAAGAAGAAGAAGAAGAAGAAGAAGAAGAAGAAGAAGAAGAAGAAAGAAGAAGAAGAAGAAGAAGAAGAAGAAGAAGAAGAAAAGAAGATAGAAGAAGAAGAAAGAAAAAGAAGAAGAAGAAGAAGAAGAGAGAAGAAGAAGATGAAGAAGAAGAAGAAAGAAGAAGAAGAAACAGAAGAAGAAGAAGAAAGAAAGAAAGAAGAAGGAGAAGAAGAAAAAGAAAAGAAAAAAAAGAAATTAAAGAAAAAACAAGCAGAAGAAGAAAAAAGAACGAAAGAAGAAGAAAAAAGAAAAGAAGAAGGAGAAACAGGAGAAGAAGAAGAAAAAAAAGAAATGAAAGAAACAAGCAGAAGAAGAAGAAACTAAAGAAAAGAAAAGAAACGAAAAAAAGAAAAAACGCAGAGCAGCAGCAGCAGCAGCAGCAGCAGAAGAGGAGAATCTGAGCAATTCAATCAATTACTTAAACAGCTAAACAGCCAGAAAGAGTTTTCTCCGTTTCCTGGGAAGCGGCGGGGGAATAGAGAGGGATTGTACTGGCTTACCCAGCGCTCCCCAGCCGCAAATTTGCCATCTCCTTGAAAACACATCACCCCTGCATCCCCCCCCCCTCCTTCTATTTGCCGTCCTCTGCCGCCACACGTGCGACATAGCAAGGTGATCAAGACTTTGCTGTGCGCGCTTTAGAGAGCAGCGGATTTTTATTTATTTATTTATTTATTTATTCATTATTTATTAGTTTAGATAGTTATTTAGTTATTTAGTTAGTTATTCATTTATACCGAGGTAATGGAATAAACACTCATGTGCTTTTTTTTTTTTTTTTTTTTTTTACATCTAGTCTCCCCGTGTGTATGCGGTTTTTGTTAATTTTGTTATCTGTTCCCACCGGCACACAATGACCTACTCTTCCGAAAAGCAGAACAGGATTTAATGTGTGCGCAAGATGTTCTGCGTGTGTTCGCACACGGGCCTCGGTTTATAGTCTCATCCGAAGGACTTAAAATTAAAAAAAACGTGTGGAAAGAAAACGTGTGATAGAGGGGAGGGACATTTGACGATAGGGTGGAGATACTCTACTACTACTGCTGCTGCTACTGCTACTACTACTACTACATACTACTACTACTACTACTACTACTACTACTACTACTACTACTGCTGCTTGCTGCTGTGCTGCTGCTGCTGCTGCTTTCTGCTGCTGCTGCTGCTATACTGTACTAATATGTGGAATTGATATATGTGTGTAATAAAGCACGTGATGTGTACTGTGCTTTTTTTTTTTTTTAATAATGTAAGCATTCTGTATGCTTGTGAGTCATGGGCCCTCACAGCAGATCTGGAGAGGAGAAATACAGGCCACAGAGATGAGATGCTTTCGCAGACTCCTTGGCATCTCTTACAAAGACCACATTACTAACGAGGAAGTGGAATCAGAATCAGTCAAGCCATGGGCCCTTTGAGATCTGACCACAGTCAAAAAACGCAAACTGAAGTGGTATGGGCACGTCGCAAGATCAACAGGGCTTGCCAAGACGATTCTGCAAGGAACTGTGCAAGGCGGGAGAAGGAGAGGCAGGCAGAGAAAGAGATGGGAGGACAACATCCGAGAGTGGACGGGCCTCAGGCTGAGTGACACCCTGAGAAAGGTCGAGGACAGAGGGAAATGGAGAGAGCTGGTTGCGAGGTCTTCCGTGGCGCCCCTACGGTCTAAACAGACTATGGGATAAAGAAGAAGAAGAAGAAGAAGAAGAAGAAGAAGAAGAAGAAGAAAAAGAAGAAGAAGAAGAAGAAGCCTTTTGTCTGCCTGTGAAGAGTCAACCTCTGCTCTATTTCACCTCCGCCTGTTTTGGTTTCTGTTTTTGCTGTCCCTCGGCTTTCATCCTCAAAGAAGGGAGCAGGCAGGCTGAAGAGGAGGCAGGCTGAAGAGGAGGCAGGCTGAAGAGGAGGCAGGCTGAAGAGGAGGCAGGCTGAAGAGGAGGCAGGCTGAAGAGGAGGGTGCATCGGTGCTTTGGCCAATCAGTGATTGAGATGGCGCCATCTGCTTCCCTCTGTGACATGTGGAGGTTCTTTGAGGCTGATGATGCCGTACTGTGTCAGGACTGTCACCTCTCTCTCTCAGTCTCTCCCTGTCTCTCTCAGTCTCTTCTCTTCTGTCTCTTCTGTTCTCTGTCTGCTCTGTCTGTCTCTTCTGCTCTTTCTCTTCTTCTGTCCTCTCTCGTCTCGTCTCTGTCTGTCGTCTCTCTCGTCCTCTCTCTCTCTCTCTCTACTCTCTTCTCTTCTCTCTCTCTCTCTCTTCTCTCTCTCCCTCAGAGAATTGACTGTCATGTTTCAGCTTCTTCTTTGCCACCCAGCATTTATAGGGAGGGGCAGGGGGGACAGAAGGAGGGGGGAGGGCGTGGGGGTATAGGGGTGAGGGATGAGGAGGGGGTGCAGGTTTCATACTGTTATTAAAGAGAAAGATTGTGGGGCGGCAACAGAAATGAGGACGCCATCCAGATGGTTTCCAAAGGGAAGCAGGGTGACTGACAATGGTCAGTGGTCTGAAGAACTGGGCCACGGGAGAGAGGGAAGAAAGAAGGAAGGAAAAAAGGAGGGAGGGAGAGAAGGAGGCAGTTGGCACAGAGTGATGAAAGAGAGAGAGAGAGACACACAGACAGAGCACAGACAGACAGACAGACAGAGACAGAAAGAGACAAAAGAGACAGAAGAGGAGGAGGAGGAGAGAGAGAGAGACAGACAGACAGACAGACAGACAGACAGACAGACAGACAGACAGAGCAGGCAGTTGGCAGAGGACAGTGATGAAAGAGACAGCAGTGCAGATGAAAGGCAGTGATTGGCGGGACGCTGTGAGATGCGGGGCAAGGAGGAAATGACGTCATAAACGGCTGATAGTCTCCTCCTGGCTTCTTATACTGTGCTAACGTTAGCTTGGCTTGTTTTCGGTCTTTTATTTGTTTGTTTGTTTGTTTGTTTGGGGTTTTTTGTGGGTCTGTTTATGTGTTGTTGTTGAGGATATTTCGCTTTCTAGGCAGGTGTGTTACCTCTAGACCACCGATCCACGGTTGTTATCCTGAAACTAACTGGTGTATATTTTCCCATGAGGATGGCAAACAGTGTGGTTAACAGACACAGTTTCTGGTGCTCATGTTCAAGGGTGCATACTACACTTATCCTGCATAACAGACAGAATGAAGTAACCGTGCAGATGTAACTAGATCTAACAATTGTAGTCGTGTCAAAGCTAGAAATGTGCAGAGAAGTCAAGTCATTGGTGTGTTTTATTAGTATTAATCAGGTCGTTTTTTTGTTTTGTTGACGTGGCTGACATAAAAAAAATATAACGGGTGGGTTGCTCTTGTGGCGACGCGTTCTCCCCGGGGAGAGCAGCCCGAATTTCTCGTAGAGAAATCTGCTGTGACTTAAAGTGGTATAAATAAATAAATAAATATACCAACAAACAAATATATAAATAAATAAATGACTGAAAGAGAAACATAACGTATGACATCAAACACACAGTCAGGACATTTTGTTGAAAATGAAGTGATGTGTTCATCGAAAGAAGAACCCGCCAAAGCTCAGCACTTTGAGTATTCCTGTTTAGCTTTGGTTTCGGATGCATTCAAGTATCCACAATAAGTGGCATGTTTTAGTAAGTCGAATTTCTTTGACAGTTCTATTTTATTTATTCATGAAAATCGTTTTCTATCGGTATTCATCACCCCTTTAGACATGTAAGTCTGTTCCCCCTTTCCAATGCTGCCCCATGAAGGCATTTTTCATAGGAAAATTGGAGTTGTTCTTCTGATGAAAACACACACACGCACGCACGCACACTTGCACACACACATACAGAGAGAGAGAGAGAGAGAGAGAGAGAGAGAGAGAGAGAGAGGAGAGAGAGAGAGAGAGAGAGAGAGAAGAGAGAGAGAGAGAGACGGACGGACGGACGGACGGACAGACGGTAAGAAATTACAGGGCTAAAAGGAAATGAGGACAACACGCAGAAAAGCTCCGAAAGGAAGAAAACTACCTGAAAATGGCCTGAACTGTGAAAAGCTGTGGCTAAGAGGCAGGCAGGCAGGCAGGCAGGCAGGTCAGCAGAGAGAACTGAGAATGAAGAGTGTATGAGGAAGGGAGAGAAAGAGACAATGAGCACAGTGATGAAAGAGACAGACAGCGCTGACTTTTAAAGGCAGGGATTGCCCTCCATTCCACAGATCAGGGGCAGGGGGAAATAACTAACGGATGCTAGGTTGATTCCCTCCCCCTGTATGGAGTAGTCACTGCTCAGTTTTCTCCCCTTTGTTATTCAGCTATGGTGTTTGGTTGTTTTTTTTCCCCTACAGTAGCCTTAGGAAAGTGTTTCCATGTCTACCCTTGATGTTCGGTGACAGCATCACATTGTTTTACTCTGGTTCTACCCAAGAACAGCTTCTTATAATCCATTTTTGTCCTTGCTGTCTTGAAACATGTTGTAGGTACATGTACCAAGTTTTCCAGGTAAGGGACAGAGAGAACCGCTCTTTCCCTGTACACATGCACTGGGCACAGCTGTATGCTTCTGTAACCCAGTAGTGGGTGATACGGAGGGAAGGGTTAGGAGAGGGTTGGTTACTCTATAGCGGGTTACCTGTAGAGTAAAGGTTGATTGGTCACTGCTCAGAATGGATCAGATTAATAATGATGATAATGTATGGTATTTATCTAGATTAATCAGAGTAGTGTGTGTTTGAAGTGGATGAACATCACGAGTGAGATGAAACAAGCAC
>CM060337.1:47696100-47697631 GCA_030674155.1 Stramonita haemastoma
ACACACATACTCTCTCTCTCTCTCTCTCTCTCTTCCTCTCTCTCTCTCTCTCTCTCTCTCTCCTCCTCTCTCTCTCTCTCTCTCTCTCTCTCTCCTCTCCTCTCCTCACACGCACACACGCACACCGCGCACAACGCAAACCCGCAGGTATTGTGAGTGGAAAGAAAGGAAGGCAAGGGAACGCCTGTAATAAAGCAGAATGGGAAAGAGAAGGTGAAGACAGGAAAGAAAGAAATAGAAACAGGTGTGGTAGGCCTTGGAGAAGAAGAAGAAGAAGAAAAGAAGAAGAAGAAGAAGAAGAAGAAGAAGAAGAAGAAGAAGAAGAAAGAGGAGGAGGAGGAGGAGAGAAGGAGGAGGAAGAAGAAGAAGAAGAAGAAGAAGAAGAAGAAGAAGAAGAAGAAGAAGAAGAAAGAAGAAGAAGAAATACACAACACACACACACACACACACACACAACACACACACACACACACCACACACACACACACACACACCCTTCCCCCCCCTCCCAAGCACCCAGGTGTGAGTGTCGTGCTGTGTGCGGGACGGGGCGATGTCCTTCAAGTATTGATCCATGGGCCCTGGGACACAGACCACACAGCACAGCACAGCCACTCACTCACTCACATCACCTAGCTCCGCTCACCTCCGCTCACCTCTGTGCAGTGTCAGGGGCTAGGTGTCCCTCGGCAGGTCCATCCATCCATCCACCCGGTACCCGTCCCACAGCAGACAGAGCTAAGACAGAAGGATGGATTTGTGTAATACTGTCTTTGGCGGATAAGGGGTTAAAAGCCTGTTCCACTGTCGATAGGGGATAGATAGGACAGCTCAGTGGTCACAGCACTCAGCTTTCCCCCCCAGCTATGGTTAAGCAGCATCGAGCGTGGCTACCAGTTGGATGGGTGACCGTTTGCGCGCTTTGGCTTCAGTACTGTCCCCCAGTCCACCCGGCTGTAAATGGGTACCTGCCCTCTTTAGGGTCAGGGAAGGTAAAGCAGCGAAGGATAGGAGATGGCGCGCCGCCCTCAGTATGCTGGGAGAAGCTGAGGTCTCTGAATGCCTCGCTCCCCCCCGCGACCACGTAGGTTATGGGGCAACCTTTACCTTTTACACCGTCAATGTCATGACGATGGGTTTAACACCCGTTTCTCTTTCAATACCTGGGTCCCTGAAGTCTTGGGGTTCGAATCTCGGCAGGAATGTCTGATGAATTCAGGATGGATTTTTTTTAAACGATTTTCCAGGTTTAACTTAAAGTAGCAGCCTTGCCAATGCCTTAATTTTCTTCATGCATTATGCAGAAGATCAGCTATGCACGTTAAAGGTCCCATAGTTTATGTTAGCATTTTGGTGGGTTACGGAAACACGAACATACCCAGCATGCATCCTGTACCCCCTCCAGAAAAAAACAAACAAAAAAACCCCCAAACAAACAAGAAAAAGATCTGCTCATAAGATGAAATCGGAATGTGTCAGCTGAGGCCAGCGGGCAGACCTCCTGCAGAGTGACAAGCACAGGAGAAGACCT
>CM060337.1:47713651-47722069 GCA_030674155.1 Stramonita haemastoma
ACACCACACACCACACACACACACACACACACACACACACACACACACACACAATTCACACAAATATCAAAAGTATATTAAAAAAAAAAAAAATAAATAAAAGCAAAAGCGAAAAAAAGAAAAAAAACACACACAATAACGATACATTATGATAATACCCATCACCATTGAATAAAACCAAAACAAAACAAAACACTAACACAAAAAAGAAGGTTGGAACGGAGGGGAAGGGGGAAAAACACAGACAGCAGACAATTACAATAATGAAAAATGATTATACTAATGAATAAACACCCTTACACGTATCAACAAAAAACAAAACAAAAAGAAAAAACAATAAAACAAAAACAAAAGGCCTTAACCACTAACCTAAACAATATAAATATAATAGTGCTATTAATCCCATAAATAATAACAATAAGATAAAATAAAATAAAAACTGTTCATGTTGAAGTTATTGAACTGGGTAAGAAAAAATGCATGAAAAAAGTCACCAGTCTAGCCATAAGGTCAGCCATTTGCTTTTCTCCTTTTCCGTCGTATTTCAATTTGCAAATTGTCCACATGTTTACATACATCACTTATACGCTTTCATGAACAAAACAAAACAAACAAAAATATCCTCTCCCCTCTTCTGCGTACATATATAGCAAGCAAAGTGTATTATTTCCAGTCACCATAAATCATACCTGAAAGATTTTTTAGGGGGAGCGGAAAGTACCAATACATTTAATCTGGACATGGCTGATTGGCTTCATGATTAAGTTCTTATACATTTTTGCATAAGCCCGTCAAGTGATTTTTCAACTGAATCTTGAACTGATTTTTGCTTTTGATACATTTTAAACGTTTTTGGAGCTTGTTCCATAAATCACTACCTGAATACAAGAAACTTGTTTTGTAAAGGTTATTTTTGGGTCTGGGAAATGTTAGTAGATGGTTATGCCTGTCCTCATTAATTTTGAATCTATTGGTGATCTTGAGAGGGGCATTTCCATTGACAACTTTTTGTACAAATTTTATTGAAATAAAGTCTGTTTTGGAATGTAAGAATATTTGTTTGCTTATAATCATTGATGGTTAGGGAGCTTGATTTTAATAGGACAAGTTTTAGTGCTCTTTTATGTAATCGATGAATGAATTTTAAATTAGTTTCACTGCAGCTGTCCCAAAGAGTTTGGCATGCAGCTTTATGGGCAAGCATGAGGCTGTATATAACATTAATGCCAACCTGATCAGAACCACAGAATGCCTGTATATCAAGGCAGCCGGTATAATCTACTATGACAACATAGGAGATTGGTTCCGAACCACAATTGGAGTATCACAAGGATATCTACTCTCTCCCACCCTCTTCAACATCTTCTTGGAGAGAATAATGGCTGACGCACTTGAAAATCATGAAGGAACAGTCAGCATTTGAGGCAGGACAATCACATAAAAATTTATGTTTTGCCAATAACATCGATGGCTTAGCTGGAGAAGAACAAGAGCTAGTCAGCCTGGTAAATCACCTTGATGAAGCCTCATCAGCATATGGCATGCAGATCTGTGCAGAGAAAACCCTGCCCATGACAAATAGGTCCAATGGCATCATCAATGACATAATCATAGATGGTAAGAAAATCAAGACCATCAATATCTTCAAATGATTTTTCTGAGAACTAAGGTATCGGATGAAGGATCAAAACCTGAAATTCTATCCAGGATAGCCCAGACCACAGCTGCAATGACCAATCTGAAAGTCCTCTGGAAGAGCAAGAACATCGCCATCAGCTTCAAGATCAGACTGATGCGTTCCCTGATCATGTCCATATTTTTGTACGCATGTGAAACGTGGACAGAAAAGCTGACATTGAAAGCAATGGAGATGAGATGCTTTTGCAAACTTCTTGGTATCTCACACAGGGATCACATCTCTAATGAGAAAGTGAAAACCAGAATTTAAAACACCATCAGACCCTATGAAGAGCTCCTAACTTCAGTGGAAAAAAAAAAAACGTGGTAGGATGACGTCACACGAACATCTGGATTGGCCAAGACAGTCTTACAGGGAACAGTAAGGGGAGGGAGACGAAGAGGCAGACAGAGAAAACGATGGGAAGACATCATAACAGAGCGGACTGGCTTTGAGTGGAAAGATTTACTACGAAAAGAACAGGATTGCAGGGTGTGGAGGAAGCTGGTTGCAGAATCTTCAGTTGTGCCCCCGTGGTCCACGGGACTACGGGATAGGTGAATGTGAATGCTCTCACAACAAAACTCCACAAAAAAGATAATGTTTCAGAAAAAACAACAACCGACCTTCATTTCTCAAACGCACAAAGGATCTCTGTTCATCATTGCTTTCCTTGAAAGAAGAGAGGAGAGGAAAGAAAAGCAAGAGACAACGCTCTTCTGAAGCTGGAAGCTTTCAGCGACGTCTTCCCAAAATTCCCTGCTGGAGGATTCAACCCGCAGCCTTTTTTCTTCCGCCACTTTCAAAGTTGCGGTTGAAAAAACAACAAAAAACCTTCTCTAGAAAGGTTTCCTTTACTTCCAAGATTCGCAGAGAAGACATGTCCTGATTTCCTTTGAAAACCACACAGCACTCACATTCACCATGATAAAAGAACCCCTCCCCCCCTTCTTTCTCTCTCTCTCTCTGTCTCTCTCTCTCTCTCTCCACACACACACACACACACACACACACACACACACACACACACACACACACACACACACACACACACACACACAAACACTATTTAACCCCCCCCCCCAAACAAACAAACACAAAAAGTGCCTGCCAATACGACAATAACAACGGTGATCATGAAAAAAAAAGAAACCCCAACAAAACAAGCAAGCAAAAAAAAACACAACAGCAACAAAAAACCTGCAGAAAATGGCCCGCCAACAGAGACCCAACGTGAAGGAACATTGTGGTCCCAAAGCCCACAAGCTCCAAGGGGCTTGTCACACTGAAGATGCTGCAGGAGCCACCAGGAGATGGAGACATGGGAAGAAAGAGTGTTCAGGCCTTGCTGTGGGAGGCAAGAGGGAACAAGAGTCTCCCCACACAGAGACTGCCCCCTCCACACTGCAGGGAGTCTTGTGATCCTGGGGTCTACGGACAGACAGACAGACAGACAGACAGAGAGGCAGACAGGGCTGCTGACAGCTGAGTGTAGGCGCCTGTAACAAGTGTTCAGAGTGCCGATGCCTGTCAAAAGGCCTCTTGTCATACACAGCACTTCTGGGAGAGCAAGCATGAGTTTTGGAGGAGACTTCAGTTTTTCTGAAAGTTTCTTTGAGGATTTCAAGAAAAATGGAGGTTTTTATTCTTTGTTTTGTTTGCTTGAGGATGGAGGGGTGTTTTGTTGTAATTGTTGCTGGTTTGGGGTTTTTGTGGGTTTGTTTTTCATTTCGGTTTTGTTTACATTTTTGGGTTTTTTTTTCACTTCGTTCTTTGGTTATAAAATTTTTTTAACCCATCATTTTTTTCTTTAATAAACCTCTCTCTCTCTCTCTCTCCTCTCTCTCTCTCTCTCTCTCTCTCTCTCTCTCTCTCTCTCTCTCCCTCTCCACCCCCCCCCCCCAACCCGGTGTCATGTTATTTATTCCTCTTTTTCTTTTTCCTTGCCTCATTTTTTTTTTTGAACATCTCTTTTTCCTTTTTGTGTGTTTTTGTTACAGAATGGTACTGTGTGTCTGCGTGAATGGGTGTAAAGATGTGTTCACGCAACAAGAAATGTAACACCACACCAGAATTTAGGGGCTAAAAAAAAATGGAATTTTTATAATTTTTCCCCAACTTTTCCCAGAAAAAAGTATTTTTCTCAATCACAAAAATACAACTTTTTATGCACAAATTCCTATAATTAACCAATTTAATTTCCAGCAACAAAAACACAACTCCCTCCTCCAATCACACATGATCAGAACAGACTAGTTCAGCTGTTCTTTTCTAAGACGTCTGGGGCTGACACATGTCGAGGAACCATCCTGCCTCTCCATCTTCATCCCAGATGCTGTGAGCTGACCGCTAGCGTCCCCTGTATCCTGTAAGGCACAACTGCTGACCCTGATGTCCGGCGTTCACCGCTACCACTGGTCTAGACTTTGGGGGGGGGGGGGGGGGGGTTGGTGTGTTTTTTTGTTGTTTTTTTTACACCACTGTCTGTCACAGCAGATTTCTCTGCATGAAATTCGGGCTGCTCTCCCTGAGAACACGTCGCCACAAGAGCAGCGCCTACCCTTTTTTTTTTCCCTGTCTGCAACTGTATTTGTTTTCCTATTCGAGTGGCTTTTTTCTACAGAATTTTGCCAGGGACAACTCTCTTTACATGCGCAAAACATATATGTGTAACACTCGGGACCTCGGTTTATGGTCTCATTCGAAACTAGCACCCAGACCACCACTCCTGGTCTAATGGGGGGCGGGCGGGATATAGCCTAATGGTCAGAACATTGCGCTCGCAATTTGACGACCCGGGTTCGATTCCCGGTCGAGAGGATTTTTCCTCCGGAGTTAACATCAGTGCTGACTCCACTCTCCCCAAAAGTCCTCCGGATGAGACTTTAAACCGAGGCCTCGTGTGTTCGCACACGCAGAACATCTTGTGCACAAGTTAAATTCTGTTCCGCTTTTCCTAAGAGTACGCCATCGAGTGCCGGTGGGAACAGATGACATCTACAAAGCTGCATACACACGGGGACTGGATGTAATAAAGCACAAGAGTGCTTATTCCATTATCCTCGATATAAAAAAGTAAAATAAAAAATTTAAAAAAACACCCACACCCACTTTGAAGACTGGTGACAAGATGGCGGATGTGATCTACCTCTAGATCTGCAGCTGGCTAAGTTACTGCAGATGTGCAACAGCCATGACCAGGTTTACCAGATCCAGAAGCTTGGGCAGCCACACTACATCCACAGCAGTGAAGAAGAAAACCAAACCCAGCAAAAAGAAGGCAGAGAGGGGTTGCCCAACTCTAGAAGTTTCCAAGGGCTGTGTCCAGCAAAACTCAGTCTCTGCCTGAAGAAGACAAACAGATCTCGGCCTAGCCAACGATGAAAGAAGCACAGCAACTGCAAACCTTACTGACGCCTTGAGTGCTGTTTTTCAACTAAAAGACTTTGTTCATGCATAATGGAATCGTGTGACACTGTTAGAAAATATCACCTATGAACTAAACAAACTAATTGTGTCTAGATCTATCGAAAAGCAACTGTGATCAACAAAGGTGACAGCAGGACTCAGAAGGCACTTTTTCAGATCTGACCTTGCTGAAGTCACTCCGTCTTCCTCTGCTGTGACCAGCCAGGTTAGCCAACGGAAAAAAAAACAACAACACAATTCAAACAAGAAAATGGCTGGTGGTGCCAACAGAGCACAAAATGATAAAAATAAAGGAACAAG
This sequence comes from Stramonita haemastoma, assembly GCA_030674155.1. Classification (NCBI taxonomy): domain Eukaryota; kingdom Metazoa; phylum Mollusca; class Gastropoda; order Neogastropoda; family Muricidae; genus Stramonita; species Stramonita haemastoma. Next base: position 47,719,059 of record CM060337.1, read on the forward strand.
AAGTTCTAAAACAGGTGACGTCATCAAATCTAGTGACGTTATTACCAGCCCGCCAGACGACAGTCTTTAGACAAAAAGTAAAAATTAGATGTTCATTACGTAGCTATTCTACACGACTCTGTGACTAACAGTCAACTAGGCCGTTCCTGTGGTTTTTTATGTGTGTCCCAGCAATGTTCCACTGTGGAGATTTCTCCAGCCTTGGAGGAAATGCAGCTGTCTGCTGAAAAGCCTTTGGAGCAGTAGTTAGACATTGTGGAGTCAACAATATCCAGAAGACACCCCAAGGTTTGTAGCAAGCAGTTTACAGAGCCTGTCAAACACATGGCCAGCAAACATCCCAAACTGGAGGTTGTCATTAACAAGAATGCTCCAGTGAAAGATTCCCAACTGAACACGAGAAGTTTTTAAAGCGCTGACAACATCAGGTCTCTTCCTAATGAAAAACGTGTCCTTGATTAGTCATGAACACTGATAAACTCTGGGACACTGAAGGATTATCTCCAAAACTTTGGCAGGGATGGGGTTTTTGGGGGGGGGGGTTTGGTCGTAGTTTCAACATAGGGAATGCAGATGTCTCCCTATGTTGTCTGCCAATAACCCACTTCCTCTGACAGATGGAGAAATGGTGTCTCAGTACAACGCTTTGTTATTTGTGTTCAGATTGTGTTCTATAAGTGACACATTCTCCAATTTGCAGACTTCTCCAAACACCAAAGTGTTGTGTAGTTTTTGTTTTGCTCCAGGTTCGTCATCAGCTGTTGGTATCGCCGGACTAACTACCATCCTGGTGTGCCTGAAGTCTTCCTTGATCTTCATCACCTTCATGGTCTGTTGACTTGCTTCTGCATGCTGTTTCCACCTTTAAATTGTTCGCGCCATAGTGGAAAAATTGTACTTCGGGAGCTGATTTTATTGTCTCCAGTTCAATTTCAAAGACATCTATCTAAGTATCTTGTACAGTTTTCTTGTTTATTGCAACTCCATACGAGTTTCCAAGTCTTGGCATGGATTCCATCCAGTACAGAATCGTGGAGGATTAATGTAGGACAAGCTGCCAGAGGTCATTTCTTCACCAGGATCGTTGTCATCTGTTTTTTCTTCTTCGGAAGAGCTGGAGTTCACCTCATTATCTTCATCTGTAATACATCTGCATTGTGGGAAGTTTGGTTTTGTCATCAGACACAATGTCAAGTCTGTTGTCCGACATTTTCAAAGCTCGCTTTGTTGTCAAGATGGTTGTGTTTTCAACATGTTTCTCCTGCTTCTGTTTTTGTTGCCGTACCTTTTTGGTAGCTCTAGATCTAATGGTTTTTTCCTTTGTCCGCCATCAGTTTTTAGCCAGGGTGTTTGTTTCTGTGAAGAGCTGACATCTTTTTCTGAGATTGCATTGCTGTTGTTCTGTGACTTCAAGCAGACTCCAGCTGTATAGTGTTCCTTCAGCTCATGAAATGAGGAATGCATGTGTTCTGCCATTGAGTTTACAGCTTGTTCCAGATTACATGCCATAGTGTTTTAGTTCATCAAATCTAGATTCCAGTTTGTCCGTATTATCCAGCATCATTTTTCTTATGGGTGACGTCATTTCTTGGTTTGCATCCTTTCATGCTTGGGTTTGTCTTTCTATTTTTTCTAAAACACATTCTGATGCAAACTTTGCCTCTGCACACTCTCTGCATGTGTATAGTGGTGAGGACATGATGAACACACAGCTGGTAGCCTACTGTGGCATGAGGTGCAGGCCTGGTGAATTCTTCATGACATTCTCTGCACTTCAGTGTGCAGCCTTCTACCCTTCCTCCACACAGACATGTCTGCTGTCTGCTCTCTGATGGCAGGTATTGGCTGTTGGCTCTTCAATGCCCTCCTCTTCCTCATCTCTCTTCATGGTTTCCTGATCAGCTCTTTCTTCGTTATTTTCCTCGTTGTACTTACAGTACTTGTCTCTAGGTTCATCCTACACAGACGGACAGGAAACTCCAGATTGTTTCATTGCTTCTCTAGCTTTGTCAAACGTGTAATTCTGTGCTGCTCCTTGATAACCTATCACAGAACGGCTTGCCTGATAACGTTGTAAAAATTCCCACCTTTCTTCCTCTGGTGACAACGTAAAACTTGGTATCAGATTTGATTTTCCTACGCGTCATTTCGGCCACACTTTTTACATCTCTACGTTCACATCGTTTGCTGTTCAGCATTGGTTAGTCGCCATTGTGACCGGAAATAAAACTATCATCAGAAGGCGATGTGTAGAAAATATGGATGATTCGTCTATTTACTTTACCATGGTTGTACCACAAGAATCCTGGATATTTCAAATCAATAGGCTAGTGCCATTGATGATTTGATTTCTTCTTTATTTCTTCCAGTGTTGTTCCTCACTAGATCTAGACCTGGTAAACGTTGAATGCTACGTTGGGAAGTGACCATGTGCCAGCTGTTAAAAGTCTGTATGATAAATCGGTAAAAACTGACATTGTAAGGGACATCGTTTCAAAATCTAATTGATATTGCTGACTGGATCAAATTTCAATACCTCTTACAACCGTAGACTCTAGATCTCTAATAGATGAGGATATTAATGATTTTAATTCTAAATTTACAGACACCATCTTAAAAGCTGCTTACAATTCCATCCCTAAACTGCCGCCTGTAAAACCTGCTCAACACAAGGGCAACATATGGTGGAACGATACCTGTCAGAAAGTTGTTGATAAAAAAACTTAAAAACTTAAATGCTTAGATTGTGAGGCTCTCTGCCTTGCTCTAGGTGTACCTTCACACGCTCCATCTTTAGGTACACAATATACAAACATGGGAATTTTCTTAGGTACATAACATACAAAAATGGGAAGTTTATCACTGGATGAATATCGTAAAGTGGATCGGTGGTCTAAGGGTAACGCGCCTGTCTAGAGAGCGAAAAGTCCGGATCGAAGTGTGCGGTGGTTTGAATCCCGTTTGGGCCCAAAACTTTTCCCTAACCCATTAGACTACGAGTGGTGGTCCGG
>CM060337.1:47727169-47737169 GCA_030674155.1 Stramonita haemastoma
TCCACAAATTAGTTATTTCCAAGTATTCCACAAGCTATTTCCAAATGTATTCCCACGAAGCAATCATTTCCAAATGTACTCCAGAAAGCAGCTAATGCCAAATCGTTTCCCCAAATGCAACTATTTCCAATGTTTTGCTACATACACAATGTTTCCAAATGTAAAGTTTATTACAAAGCAGCTATTTCTTAGTTCCAACAACAGCTATTTCCAGATTTTCTTTCAAAGCAACTATTTCCAATGCATTGATTTCAAGCAATATTTTCAGTGTATTTCTTAAAGAAACTATTTCCAAATGTATTTCTTGCGTTTGTTTTCGTGAAAATGTTGTCTAAGACTGTAGTTTTGTTTGTTTTTAGAGTTTTTAAAGTTGTTTTTCGTGTGTGGTTTTTTTTTATTCGAATTCACTAATCTGAAAACTAAACTTTGGGGCAAAGATTTACATGTGTAACCTTTTATCCAATCAATCAGTCAATTATCAATCTGTGAGTTAATCAACTATCATCATAATAAATCAATCAGTCAATCGATCAATTTTGCCTGTGTAGGAGAAAATTGTGTTAATTCGTGGACATTACGACAAAGTACGTGGACAGAATGTATATTTAATGAAAAAAAGGAAACTAGTTTCATATTTTGAGTTAAGTTACTATACAATGGCAACACTTTCATGTACTTGTGCCGATATGAGAGAATCTTTGCCTTGCTTTTGCCTTGCTTTGGCCTTGCCTTGCCTTGCTCAAGACTTTGATTTAAAGATGCAGGTCTTTAGTGACGCAATTTGGAGAGCACATTGATACACGTTGGTGACGCGATGACCCAAAGACTACTAGTCTTCCTTCCTGGAGCGATAGTGATTCACAAGACAGCTTTCCGTCCATCTTGATCGCTGTTTTTGTTGTTGTTTTTTATGCCAGACTTGATTGAAGAAAGCTTGAACATGTAAATAAACAAAAAAAGCTAGTAACAACCCCAAACATCAGCAGCACACGCACAGCCAGCTTAATACATGGATATATATTTCGTGGTCAAGACATCAGTAGTATGACGACTACGGACTAGTGGACATACGAAAAGAGAGGGGTAGAGAGACAAAGAGACAGAGAGTGGGAGGGGGGAGAGCACGCACATGTGTGTGTGTGTGTGTGTGTGTGTGTGTGTGTGTGTGTGTGTGTGTGTGTGTGTGTGTGTGTGTGTGTGTGTGTGTGTGTGTGTGTGTATATATGCAATACTCTCTGTCTCTTTGTTTTCATTCTTCTTTGCGTTCTTCTTCTTCTTCTTCTTTGCATTCTTCTTCTTCTTCTTCTTCTTCTTTCTTCTTCTTCTTCTTCTTCTTCTTCTTCTTCTTCTTCTTCTTCTTCTTCTGTTCTTCTTTTTCTTTTTCTTCTTCTTCTTCTTCTTCTTCTTCTTCTTCTTCTTCTTCTTCTTCTCTTCTCTTCTTTCTCTTCTTCTACATCCACCCCTTTCATCTTTGGCGTCTGAGATTTTTATTCTACAATTTTTTGGGGGGAAAGGTTTGTTTGGTTTTTTTTTTGGTGGGGGGGAGTTAAGTGTAGAAAACACTGACATAGGCTCTTGGCTTTAACTCCTCCCTCCCCCCCCACTCTTCCTTCCAAATCTCCATCCCATCCTTACCCTCTTTAGCTCGGGCACAAAAAAGCTAAATCAAGCGACCACTACCAGCATACCCCCAAAAAACCCAACACAAACTACAGCAAAAAAACAAAACAAATAAAAAAACAAAACCACAGCAAAACAAAACAAAACAAAACCCCTAAACCCCCAAAACAACCAAAAGCACCCTTCCCTTCCCCCTAACTTCCCCCCCCCCCCCTAAAAAAAAAACACCCCCAAAAAAAACCCCAAAACCCAACGGTCCTCCTCCAACCGAATTCTCCTTAACCCTGTGGCAGCCCTGGCGGCTGGCAAGGGAAGGTGGCAAGAGGGTGGCAAGGATAAGTTCATCATTAATTAAGCCACGCAGGCGCGCGGCACCGCTGGCCGCCCTATCTCCCCCATCCCGCCTTCCCCCCTAAACCCCCAACCCTTACCAACCCCCCCCCCCCACATCCCCACCCCCCCTGCGCCCGACAAATTGCACCGCACACTGCGCATGACAGGAAATGACCCCTAATGCAATTTGTTGCAGGAGGCGTGTCTGTTTCGGGCAGGGTTTAATGATGCACAAGACAAATCAGCTGATAGCGCCAAGACAGGCGCATCCATAGTGGGGGAGGGAGGGGGGAAGGGAGGGATGGTGGTGGATGGGGGGGAGGAGGGAGCGGTGGTGGCCCTGCTGTCACCTTGTCTTGTGGATGCGTGCATGCTTGGTAGGAGAGGAGAGTGATGGGGGGTGTTCTAGTGAGGTTCAAACACCTTTTCCCCTCCTTGCATTTTTCTTTATTTCGAAGTTTCGGGGTTTTTTTAAAAACTTTTTTTTTCAAAAATTGTTTCTTCCACAATTTATGGATTCCTTTCTCTCTGTCTCTGTCTCTGTGTATCTGTGGTTTTTGTGTGTCTTTTTCTGTGTCTCACTTTTGTCATTTTGTCTGTGTCAGTCTCTGTCTGTCTGAGCTTCTGTCTGTCTGTCTGTCTGTCTGTCTGCCTGTCTGTCTGTCTGTCTGTCTGTCTGTCTGTCTGTCTGTCTCTCTCTCTCTCTCTCTCTCTCTCTCTCTCTCTCTCTCTCTCTCTCTCTCTCTCTCTCTCTCTCTCTCTCTCTCTGATAAGCAATGCTTATTGTGCTCATTCTAGTAGTGGTGCTACATTGTTGCGAACTACTATAAAACGTTAACAAAAAAACCACAACAGAGACTTTATGGATGGTTGCGACATTGCGCTGTGTCGACCTTTAAATGTTAACAGCGCGGTAATGCTTTGTGTGATGTCCTGGATGTTTTCATGTCAAGATGTTGTACTCATTGACTGAGGAGAAATATCAACGACTCTGGATTGGTATTTGATTTTCTCCAGTTCATGACAAAAGGTTCATTCGTCAACAGAACAGGTATCAGAACATGTTTTTTTTTTCTTATTTTCATACCACTTAAAGTCACGGCAGATTTCTCTGTGTGAAATTCGGGCTGCTCTCCCCGGAGAGATCACGCCGCCACAAGAGCAGCGCCACCCATCATTTTTGCTTTTCTTGCTTGCAATTATATTTGTATCCCTATCAGAATCAGTGACTAGACTAAATGGAATAGACGTGACAAGAGGAGATCTGACACAGCAATAACAACAATAACGATAATCGTTAAAAGGGTCCGCTGTGTTGTGTGTTGACAAGATCTGACACAGCAATAACGTCCACTCTGTTGTGTGTTGTCAATACCTCACACAGCAAAAACAACGATAATAATCATTAAAGGGTGCACACTGTTGTGTGTTAACAAGATCTGACACAGCAATAACAACAACAACAATAATAATCATTAAAGGGTCCTCACTGTTATGTGTTGACAAGATCTGGCACAGCAATAACAACAACAACAACAATGGCTAAAGAGTCCACTCTCTTGTGTGTGTTGATAAGATCTGACACAGCAATAACAACAATAATAGCTAAAGGGTCCGCTCTATTCTGTGTTGCAGAACTGTAGCCAGACGAGCCACCAGTCTGACGTTCACGCAGGATGACACCACAGTGCTGGTGGCCGATAAGTCAGGCGATGTCTATTCCTTCCCCGTCCTCACCCACACCAACGGCCAAGGTCAGCAGCAGAATGAGGCCATGGACGAAGGCAAGGTCAAGGACGAAAGCCAGGTCAAGGTCGACGAGGAGGTCAAGGACGCAAGTGAAGAGAAGACGGAGGGTCAACTTGTGCTGGGTCATCTGTCCATGGTGCTGGATGTGGTGAGTGTTCGTCAGTGGTGTGTGTGGTGTGTGTGTGTGTGTGTGTGTGTGTGTGTGTGTGTGTGTGTGTGTGTGGTTGTGTGTGTGTGTGTGTGTGTGTGTGTGTGTGTGTGTGTGTGTGTGTGTGTGTGTGTGGTTGTGTGTGTGTGTGTGTAGCTTGTAGAAAGTTGTCCTGCACTGGTGTGATAGTGTGTGGAGGGAGGTGTGTAATGGTAGAAGGCATCCGTCAGTCTCGGAAGACTAGAGCGCAAAGCCTGGGTAAGTAAGTGTGGAGAGCAAGCTGTTACCCATGCAGCAGACCCCCCCCCCCTCCTCTCTCTCTCTCTCTCTCTCTCTCTCTCTCTCTCTCTCTCTCTCTCTCTCTCTCTCTCTCTCTCTCTCTCTCTCTCTCTCTCTCTTGTACGTCGCTGGAATGGTCTATTGGAAAGGCTATTGCCGAAACGCATGGTTTCAGTACCGTCGCAGGAGCCACCAGAATATTTCCATATACAGCCCCGAATCACCCTGGGGACTCCCACTTTTTTCCCCCTCAGTTTGGTGGTATCGCAGGGTTTTTTTTTTGTTTTGCTTTGTTTTTTGTTTGTTTTGGGTTGTTACTTGAATGATTATAATTGGGTATGACAGGCATATTTTAACGCTTTTACCGCTCTTTGACTTAAATATCACACCCTCTTTGTTTGTGTTTGCTTTCTGTTCGGTCGTTCGTTTGTTCGTTTGTTTGTTCGTTTGCTTTGTTTGTTTTATGTTCAGCTGACCAAACCATGTGGACATGACCGTTGATAACGGGACGGTTGGTTTTAAAAAAAAAATAAAAACTAGAAGTAGTTGTAAATCGAGGTTGACAGTTAACCAAAGACAGGAACTAGTCATAAATCGAGACAAGTTCGTTTTTAACTGCCGTCAGGTTTCAGGGGTTAAGCTTTTCCCTGCAGGTGTGGAGTTACACACTTAGCGAGGCGGGATTGTTGTTTTTATTTAAGGGGATTTTGATGGTTGCTAACTTTAGCAGCGCCGTGTTGTGGCCTCGTGTATCGTGTTTCGCCATCTGCTGCCAAACAGCAATATAACGTGGCCTGGGATTTCTGGCGTGTTGCCTCCCCTTATTGGTGGATCTATTCTCTCCTCCTTCAATCCCCCCTCCCCCTCTCCGTCCGTAAAAGTGAGGTGTGTGTATATATATATATTATCGGAGTGGTTTCACTGTTGTTGTTGCTTGTTTTTTGTGATTCTTCTTTCTTTTTTTCTTTTTTTATTGTAGATGCTGGTGGTAGATTTGAATGAAAATGGAAGGGCTACTCTGATATTTTAAGAAAAAAGTTGATGTTCATGGACAGTTGTCAGGGCCCCTTCCCCCTCCACCCTCTCCCATCCTTCAGTGGGGGTTTTTTGGAAAATTTTTAAACAAAACAAACTCACAGTAAAAAGATAACAAAATGATTTATTTAAAAACCAGTATACGATTTATTTAAAAACAGTTTACGATGTGGTTATTTAAAAACCAGTATACTTTTGACAAGTATACTTGTCAAAAACCAGTATACGATTAGTTTCAATAAGTTTTTTGTTCAGTAAGAAACATGCACCATGTACAGATTGATTGTAAGAGCAACAATAGCCTATAAGGAGCCCTAAGACAGAAAACATTCAGTTCAATAGCACTTTGGCAGGTAGTAGGGATGTGTACACACGAAACAATGCCAAGCCAATAGCTTACAACATGCCCTGATACAGAAAACGCTTAAAATAAACAGCACTTTAGCAGGTAGTGGTATGTGAACATCCGAAACATTTCCAGGTCTGACAGATCAGCTCGCCACATTTCCCCATTTTGCTGCAGCAGCCATGGTCCAGAAGGAAAGCTGTCACTGAATTATAGAATTTGGTAAACCTACACCGCAAAATCAAACAAGCAAAACAACGTGCTGCTGAAAGAAAAGAAAAGCAGACCAGAATGAATATCTGTAAAAAGAAAAGAAAGCCACCCAAAACTAAACAAAACCAACAAATGAAGGAACACAAAAACAAACAAAAAAACAAGATCAAATGGAAATGCATAAAAATTGGTTGGAGAGAGAGATCAGTGAAGGTTCTTTATGTTAAACATGGACTGTCCCTGAGTTAAAGCAAGATTGCACAAGTGTCGGTGATGGCATCAACCCATGCCCCACAGTGTACATCAGACCTGGAAACATTAAGACAACATTTTTGTTGTCCAAAACAGTAATTTTGTTTGAAAACCATGTGACTTAACAATAAACTGATGCACATTTTGAATATCCATACGTTAATTAATATCCATTCGAAAATGCTGACTGCCTTTTGTAAGAAAAATGACTTGAGTGTAACTTGGAGACAGTGCGAAGATAGTGGCACCTTTGCCAGCTGTTTTAAACAAAGCCTGGACATGGCATCATCAGATAATGCCTTGTTCTTTTGTCTTTGTCTTTCCCTTCTGTTCCCTTTTCTTTGTTCTTTTGTCTTTGTCTTTTTCCCTTTTGTTGCCGTTTGCTTTGTTCTTTTGGTTTTGTTTTGTTTGTTTTGTCGGTGTTTTTTTGTTGTTGTTGTGATACTATTTTCATTGGCTTAAAGTTGGGCATTTTTCATAAAGACGAAAATGGATATTTTTTGTCTTATTCGCTATCCTTTCCTAACAAATAAATGTTATTTACATGACGTGTGTGTTTTGTTATTGTTGTTGTTTTTTGTTTGTGTTTTTTTGCTTGGTTGTTGTTTTTGTTCATTGTTGGTTTTTTTGTTTGTTTTTTTGTTTGTTTGTTTGTTGTTGTTGTTGTTTGGGTTGTTTTTTTCGGGGGGGGGGGGGGGGGGGGACAAGTTAAGTTTAATTGAAAATCAGAACCTACTCTTTTGTTATTTAAAAAGTTGTTTATATAATCGTGTAGTCCACGGGGTTTTTTCCCTGGCTTTTGTGATTCTGAAAGAAAACAACCAACCACACCAAAGGATAGAAAGCAAAGCAGATAGGAAAAGTACCATGTTCATTTGAAATTCGTAGTAACAGCTTGTAAGGACCTCGACAATTCTAAGAAAACAACAGCAAGTGAAGTCATAATATTTTGACTGGCTTAAAGTTGAGTGTTTATGATAAGACTAAAACGGATATTTTTTTCTTATTCATTCTTTTTCTTACAGATAGATGTTTCAAAGATCCCCCATCTTCTGAAAGTTTTAGACCCACTAACATTATTTTTACTAGCTTAAGCAAAATATATCTGCTTATTTCTTTAATTTCCTCTATTCATTCTGTGTGTGTGTGTGTGTTGGGGGGGGGGGGGAGGGGTAGCCGATTGGTTTAGGCGTTGAGCTCGTGATCTGAAGGCCTGGGTTCCAGCCGCCTCAGAGACGCCTGTTCGAGGAGATTTTTTCCCTGGAGTTAACATCAGTACCGATTCCACTCCACAGAAAGACCCTCGGATGAAAGTAGAAGGCGAGGTCTCCTTACGAGCACACGATCTTGCGCACACGTTAAAAAAATAAAAGCGTTCCACCTTTGAAAAGAGTAGGCCATTGCGTGTCGGTAGGAACAGATGACAAAATTTTAAAAGAAAAACGCATGCACGCTGATGTCATGTTCAGACATCATCCCCGAAGTCGGAATGTGGCTACCTTAATGGTGAGCAAACGGGTCGTTAACGCAAAACTCACTGTTGGTGAACTCAGTCAGAACTCTAGGCGAGGAACGAAAAAAAAAAAAAACAGAAAAGAAAAGAATCCCATTGTTTTGATTATTTTCACTATCTCTACACGTGTTCTTTATGGGAAAATCCCTCATACAGATCTGATTATTAGACACTTGCGTTGTTCCGGTGGAGAGGGAGGGGGGGGGGAGGCTGTTGTTTGTTGGGTGTTTGTTTTGTTTTGTTTTGTTTTACTCCGTTTATGTGCAATATTGATTTTATTTTCGTGGTTAGGTGTGTGTGTGGAATCACTGGTGATGAATGGGGAGATAAGTCAGGAGCATGAAGCTAGTCTGTATGTAGAGATCTCTGTATGTCTGTGAAGTGGTTTTGTTGTGGTGTTTTTTTCTGTATGTCTGTGAAGTGGTTTTGTTGTGGGTTTTTCTGTATGTGTGTGGTCTTGTTGTTGTTGTTTCTGTATGTCTGTAAAGTGGTTTAGTTGTTGTTTTTTCTGTATGTCTGTGAGATGGTTGTGTTGTTTTTCTGTATGTCTGTGAAGTGTTTTTTGTTGTTGTTTTCTGTATGTTTGTAAAGTGGTTGTGTTGTTGTTTTCTGTATGTCTGTAAGGTTTTGTTGTTTTTTTCTGTATGTCTGTGAAGTGGTTTTGTTATTGTTTTTTCGGTATGTTTGTGGTTTTGTTGTGTTGTGTTTTCTGTATGTCGGTAAGGTGGTTTTGATGGGTTTTTTTTGTATGTCTGTGAAGTGGCTGTATTCTTTTTTTTGTATGTTTGTGTTTTTGTTGTTGTTGTTTTCTGTATGTTTGTAAAGTGGTGGCGTTGTTGTTTTCTGTATGTTTGTAAAGTGGTTTTGTTGTTTTTCCGTATGTCTGTTAAGTGCTTTTTTTTCTGTATGTCTGTAAGGTTTTGTTGTTGTTTTTTCTGTATGTCTGTAAAGTGACTTTGTTGTGTTTTTCTGTATGTCTGTAAAGTAGTTTTGTTGTTGTTTTTCTGTATGTCTGTAAAGTGGTTTTGTTGTTGTTTTTCTGTATGTGTGTAAAGTGACTTTATTGTGTTTTTCTGTATGTCTGTAAAGTAGTTTTGTTGTTGTTTTCCATATGTTTCTAAAGTGGTTTTGTTGTTGTTGTTTTCTGTATGTCTGTAAGGTTTTGTTGTTGTTTTTTCTGTATGTCTGTGATGTGGTTTTGTTGTTTTTTCTGTATGTCTGTAAAGTGGTTTAGTTGTTGTTTTCTGTATGTCTGTGATGTGGTTTTGTTGTTTTTTCTGTATGTCTGTAACGTGGAACTCCCAGGTTCACCAATGCTGAGTCTTTTTGCGTTTGTGGCCGAATTAAGTGTTGCCAGGTATTGATGTCAGTAAGCAAAGCCACAAGGCGTCCGTCAACTTTGAAAATTAATGTCGTGTTGGGGTTGTCTTCGTCCGTTACAAACTTTTAAAGCATCACAACCTGCACTCTTTCCAACGGCAGTAAAGTTGATTTTTTCCCCGTTTTAATCTGTATAGAGTTGCACAGTTTTATTCTGAGATTTACAATTTTACAAGGTAATAACCCCGTTATGGTCTCTGTGGTTGGCGGGGCTATAAACAACATTAGATTGGAGCCTGTACTCTCCATTAAAGGAGAAACATTTCCCGAAGCCGGGGTATAGCTGCCTAAATCACTAGGTTAAAAAAAAAAACCCAACTCAGTCACGCATGCAAAGTTCTCATCCAGTGTGTGCTTCATTTTTCACAGGGACTCCCAGGTGGGGTGAGAGAGGGGTCAGACAGAGTGCATAGATATTCTGGGTTACCCGCAGGGTGTTAGGCTAAAGAACACCCAACAACAGCAATTTACCTGATTTTTGTACATCGTTTTGCTGTAAAGATTTGCATGGTGTCAAGAGTTACATGCTGAAATAGTAACGTACTGTAACGTTAAAAAGAAAGGAGGGAGGGAGGGGGGCACTCTTTTTATCCTCTACACCTGATCAGTTAAAATCTCTCTCTCTGTCTCTGTCTCTCTCTGTCTCTCTCTCTCTCTGTCTCTGTCTCTCTCTCCTTCTCTCTCTCATATTCAGTCAGTCATGTTTTTTTTCGTAATTGTAAAATCCTTTATATGACTAACCTGATTAACTACAATAAACAAAAAGAAAAATGCAGTTTTGATTATTCCTAACAAAATCAGTAATCCCAATAAAATATGTACATAATTTTCGGTTTTTGGATTTTGCTCGAGAAAAATAACTTAATTCCGTGTGTGGTGTGTGTGTGTGTGTGTGTGTGTGTGTGTGTGTGTGTGTGTGTGTGTGTGTGTGTGTGTGTGTGTGTGTGTGTGTGTGTGTGTGTGTGTGTGGTGTGTCTGTGTGTGTCTGTGCTGTGTCTGTGTGCTGCGTGTGTGTATGCGTGTGCGTGCATGCATGTGTGTGTACGTGTTTGTGTGTATGTGTCTGCGTGTGCTTGCGTTGTTCGTGTGTGTGTGTGTGTGTGTTGTGTGTGTGTGTGTGTGTGTGTGTGTG
>CM060337.1:47752169-47762169 GCA_030674155.1 Stramonita haemastoma
TATATAAATTATATATTATATATATATATATATATATATATATATATATATATATATATATATATATATATATATATATATATATGATATAGTGGAGGAAAACAATTGCAGGTAACCACTTACAACTTCTCAATTATTTTGAAAATGATTTAACAAAGATTGAAGTGTTATATATATATATATATATATATATATATATATATATATATATATATATATATAATATATATATATATATATATATATATATATATGTAGCCAGGCGCAGTAGATTTAGTACCGGTAGAGCTAGCGTGTGAGACAGCGCGACAGGGAGTTATCTCCCATGTGTGTATGCATGTGTGTGTGCGTGCGTGCGCGTGTGTGTGTGTGTGAATGAGTAAGAGATTTTGTAAATAATATTGTTTGTATGCTAGATGTAGTGTGCTAGACTTAGCGCGACAGGAGACTTGATTAGATAATATTCCATGCAATTTTATCGATGTGCAGTACTACTGTTTTCTGACACCTGTAAATTGTGAGACACTTTGTATCTTTAAATAAGCATCCTTAAGTTAGAGGTTTTGTCTTCTTCATAAGACGGTCTTCACCTGTACCTGAATGCTGAGTAACAAATAAAGAATGACCAGCCAGCTACCGTCTTCCCCTGAGTCTTCTGTTGCCCAATTCGTTGCTTGAGAATTGTTGCTTTAGAATTGTTGTTCCACTCTTTCCCTAACCTGTCTATTCCTTACCTCTCGGTACCATCACATATATATATATATATATATATATTCATTCATTCATTCATTCATGTATCGACTCATTTTTGACTTTTGACGGCAGCATATGTAACAAATCCCCACCCCCACTCCGATCCAAAGAAAAAAAGCAAAGTTTAATGTATCTTTCTGTATGAACTATAATCATCCGTTCTGTTTCAAATTAAAAAAAAAAAAATCTAAACTCAAATACTTTATTATCTCATAGAGAAAGTTGACAAGACGGCAGCATATGTAACAACCCCCCTCCTCCACCCCAAAGAAAAGGGAAAAAGTAATACTGAACACATCTTCCCCTACCAACCATATTCGTTCTGTTTCAAACCCTATCATCCCCCCAAAAAAAAAATATATAATATTTTATTTTCTCATATAGAAATTTCACAGGACGGCAGCATATGTAACAAACCCCCTCCCCCTCGAAATAAAAGGGGGAAAAAATTAAAGTTGAACGTATCATCCTCCTCTATGAACCACATTCCTTCCTTCTGTCTCACAGGACGGCAGCATATGATATGTAATAAACCCCACCCCTCAAATAACAACAATAAAGCAATATTTAATCACCATCCTCTACTCCTTCTGTCTCTAGGACGGCAGTATCGCGGCCTGGGACATGCAAGGGAAGCAACTGTGTCGAGCTGAACTGGCGGAGAAAAGGAAGCCAGCCCCAGTGATGCCCCGACAATCGCCACTACAGCACAGAAGATCGACGATGCTTCTGGCGACAACGACGACGACGAGGAGGAGGAGAGGAGGAAAGAAGAGGAGGGGAGGAGGAGGAGAGGAGGGCGGTGCGACAGTTGGTGTACAGCGAAGCGCATCGTCTGCTGGTGGTGGCCACTTACAGGTGAGAAAGGAGAATGGGAAGTGATGCGTGCCTGTGGTGGGGTTATATGGTTTTTGTTTGATTGATGTGGTGTGTTTGTGTTGTGTGTTGTGTTGTGTTGTGTTGTATTGTAATGTGCTTATTGGATTGTGTTGCATGTAGTGTATTGTATACCACTCTGGGGCTGCTCATTACTTTTTTGTTTTTTTTTGTTGTTGAGTTGGTTTTTTGTTTTATTGGTTTGGTTTTGTTGGGTTTTTGTTTGTTTGTTGTTGTTTTTATTATTGTTTGTTTTGTTGTTGTTGTTGTTGTTTTGGGGGGGGGTTTAAGGTCTAGACTGCTTGCTTGCGGTGTATTGTGTGGTGCTAAAAGTGCTGTAAAAGAACAGTGCAATGTGTAGCAGTGTCTGTCGCCACTGGTGCAAACACCACCCTTTCTGTTCGGAAAAATCAAAACTGTTTAATATTGTGATAGTAATAAAAAATAATAAAAAATGATAATAAAAATAAAAATATATAGGGAATTAATATTATATATAGCGCTATATCTTACAGAACAAATCAAAGCGCTTGCACTCAATGCTGTTCTTACACATGCAACCAATGAACAATTAAAAGTTTTAACAAATTCAAATATAGAAATATTATAATTCATTGTATCTGCATTTTAAGACTTTTTGTTTTTCTGTGTGAGTGGCTTTTTGTTTCCTACCGATTTTGGCTTAGGGGTGGCTCTTTAGCTGCCGTAGGTAGGTAAGATCTTGTACCGCTGGTTCTACATACATACAGAACATCTTGCACACACGTTAAATCCTGTTCCGCTTTCGTAAGAGTAGGCCATTGTGTGCCAGTGGAAACAGATGACAAAATTTACAAAACTACTTACACACGGGGACTGGATGTAAAAAAAAAAGCACACGAGTGCTTCTTCCTTTATCCTCGATATAAAAGAATAATTTAATTTAATTAATTAATTAATAGTTACACAGTGTGTAAGGCAGTGGAGGAAAGATAAGTAGCACAAAGATGGGAAAGGTTTGGTTTTGATTTAGTTTTTCTTTTTTTTGTTGTTGTTGTGTTTAGTTTTTCTTTGGGTTTTTTTTTTTGTTTAGTTTTTTTTATTTTTTCTTTGTTCGGTTTGGTTTACTTTTTCTTGCGGATTTCTTGCTTTGTTTTGTTTTTTTGGGGATTTTTTTTGTTTTTGTTGGGTTTTTCTTGGGGATTTTTTGTTGTTTGTTGGTTTTTTGTTTTTGGGTTTTTTTTGTTGTTGTTGTTTTTTTTTGGTGGCGGGGTTTGTTTGGAATATTTTTTGTTTTTCTTGGGGATTATTTGTTTTGTTTTTCTTAGGGAATTTTTTGTTTTGTTTTTCTTAGGGAAATTTTTGTTTTGTTTTTCTTGGGAATTTTTCTTTTGTTTTTCTTGGGGATTTTTTGTTTTGTTTCAAGTATGTTTGTAGAATATTGAACATGCATACTTGAAGGTTGTTAGCATATGTTGAGGGGGGGGGGGGGGGGGGCGCGCTGTGATGATTGATGGATTGATTGCTCATGTTCACCACCGGTTTATGTATCGATTTTGTTTTGCTATTGTTGTAACTGTCTTCATGGATTTTGTTTCGCTGTGATTGTTAAAATGTTTGTGTATGATTATTGTTATCGTAAATACTATCATTATTCTTATTATTATCATTATTATCATCATCATCTCACCATCATCATCATCCTTCTTTTTCTTCTTCTTCTTCTCATTATTTTTATTTATATTTTTTTTATCATTATTATTATTATTATTATTATTATTATTATTATTATTATTATTATTATATTATTATTATTATCCTAATTCCAATGACGGCAACAAGAGAGTTGTCCCAGGCAAAATGCTGCAGATAAAAAAAACGATCGAATTTTTGTTATGATTGTTATTGCTGTTGTTGTTGTTATCGTTGTTGTTGTTGTGATTATCGTCATCCCATTATGATTATTTTCATCGTTGTTGTTATCAACAACATCGTTGTCCTTGTTATCAATGTTGTTGTTGTGCGTGTGTGTGTGTGCGTGTGTACGCTTGTACATGAGATAAACACTTGATCTGCAATCAAAGTGTAAATTGAACGTTATCAAATTTAAAGACCAATTGTTGTTGTTGTTGTTGTTGTTGTTGTTGTGTTGTTGTTGTTGTTGTTGTTGCTGTTGTTGTTGTTGTTATAGTTATTCAGTTATGGCATCCAGAGAGTTGTCCAAGACAGAATGCCAGAGTTAGGGAGGAAAAATAATTAAATTTATTTTATCATTGTTATTGTTGATGTTACCGTTGTTATTATTTCTTTTTTATGATTGTTATCATTATCATCATCATCTTCCGGAATTCTCTCTTCTGTATGTCTGTCTGTGTCTGTCTGTCTGTCTGTCTGTCTGTCTGTTGTCTGGTCTGTCTGTCTCTCTCTCTCTCTCTCTCTCTCTCTCTCTCTCTCTCTCTCTCTCTCTCTCTCTCTCTTTGAAATACCACCGATCCACCACTGGTTTCAGTCTTTTTGGGGTTTTGTTTTGTTTTTCTTTCTCTTCAGTCGTGTATTCATTTATGTATTTATTTATTTTAATTCATATCTATACATGTCTTCAAAAAAAAAAAAAAGAATAAGTTTTTTGCTCTATACCCTGTGTGAAGTTTGACGACTTTAACATCAGACTGGAGAATGAATAGCTCATCAACTCGGAAGGAATAGAAACAGAGTAGGAAGAGCTCCTCTTATGGTCTAGAGGTAACACGCCTGCCAAGAAAGCGAAAATCCGGGTCGGAGTGTGCGGTGGTTCGAATCCCGTTTGGGCCTAAAACTTTTCCCCCATCCATTAGACCATGAGTGGTGGTCTGGGTGCCAGTCTTTTGGATGAGACAATAAATCGAGGTCCCGCGTTGTTACATATTATTTAGCGCACGTAAAAGAACCCACGGCAGCGAGGAGGGTTGTCCCTGGAAAAATTCTGTTGAAAAAAAGCCACTCTGGTAGAGAAACAAATACAGTTGCAGACAGGAAAAAGAAAAAAAATGGGTGGCGCTGCACTTGTGACGACGCGCTCTCTCCGGGAGAGCAGCCCGAATTTCTCAGAGAGAAATTTGCTGTGACATAAAGTGGAATAAGTAAATAATAAATAAATGAATAAATAAACAAAGATAGATAAATAAAATTTGTATCATTCTTAGGAAGAATACCACAACAAGAAAAGCACTGTGTATTTTTTGCATGGAGAGGAACGAAAGAATATCGAGCAGAACGAATTCCCTAAAAACAAAAATCGCAAAGTAAAGGTAAAGGTGTCCCATAACCTATGTGGTCGTTGGGGAGCGAGGCATCAGAGACCTCAGCTTCTCTAGGGGCCAGCATATTGAGGGCGGTGCCCATCTCCTCTCCTTGGCTGTTTTACCTTCCTTTTCCTGTAAGAGGGTAGGTACCCATTGACAGCTGGGTGAACTGGTAGACTGTACTGAAGCTAAGGCGCACAAACGGTCTCCCACGCTTTGGGAGAGTGAGTGTTCTAACTATTGCTACCCTGTCCGCAAACTAAAGAAAAAAGTCCAAATTTTTTTGTTTAAAAAAAACTGTCATAGGGAGGATGCTTATTCCTTTTGGTGTTTTTGTTTGTTTGTTTGTTTTTAAAAATAAAAATTCGTGTTTTTTTTTAAATTAGTATAAGAAACTAGCTTTTATCGAGAACTTTATAGAAAACAAAAACGATGGGTTATAAAAATATTAAGATTTTTTCGAATATACTCCCTCCTTTTCCTTATCTTGCTACAAAGCATTGTGTGTCTCTGTCAAAGTTGTATCGAACCAACTTCAGTTTAAGGGAAGGGGGGGAGAGAGAGAGAGAGAGAGAGAGAGAGAGAGAGAGAGATGGAGAGAGAGAGAGAGAGAGAGAGAGAGATTCAACCACACAAAATCAATGATCAGAAATGTTAGTTTATCAATCTATATGTTTTGGGTTTTTTGGAGCATCCGATGTCTTTTTTTTGTTTTTGTTTTTGGTCAGTTTTTTTTTTTTGGTCGTGTTTTTGTTTTAGGGGTGGGTTTTGTTTTTGTTTGTTTTCTTTTGTTTGTTTGTTTGTTTTTTTAGGGAGTTGTGGTATTTTGTTTTGTTCGGTTTTTTGTTTGTTTTTTTGTTGGTTTGGCTTGTTTTTTTTTGTTGTTGTTTCTTGTGGAGGGGGTTGCTTTTTTCGTTAGTTTGCAGGACTGGGGGTGGTTTCATATGGGGTTTATGAATGAATAAGGTGTGTTCATTTTTTTCTTTGTATTGTTCTGTTGTTGTTTTCTCTGTATCATTTGTTTTTTTCTGTCTCTTTATTCCTATTTCTCTTTTCTTTTTGTTCAGTTTATTTTTTCTTCTTTTACTTCCGTGCGTTTTTTTTCCGGAAATCCTCACTTTTGAGTAATTGACTTGTTAACCTGTGTATCTGTATGTGTTGTGTGTGTTGGGGGGGGGGGGGGGGGGGCGCTGTGTGTGTGTGTATGCGTGCTGCATTCAGCCACGTCCGCGCATTTTTATCCTTGTTCAATCTGCAACACACACTAACACACAATACACGCGCGCGCGCACACACATACACCCACCCACCCCACTCACCCACCCACCCTCTTCGTTGGATTTGACCCACCTAGGTAAACAGGCACAGCTTTCTAAACAAAAGCAACAACCATTTTTTATATTTTTTATTTTTACGAGACCTTCGAGATAAGAAACGGGACACGGGGAAATTAATCAGTCATTAACTAAACTGGTGGGGTGTGGAGGGGGGGGGGGGGGGATGGAGGGAGAGTGTTGTTGGATTTTGAGTGGTGTTTTCTTTTCTCTCACCGGGTTGGCTGGCGACACACTGAAAGAATCAAGGTGTGCTGCCTATGGGGCCTGTTGACAGGCTAGGTGAGATGAGGTGAGGTGAGGTGAAATGAGGTGAGGTGAGGAGGCATGAGAGGCACATCTGTGTTGATGGCTCCACTCCCCCCTTCCCCCGCCCCCTGCCCTGCGTTGTTACTTTGCCCGTACAGTTTTAAGTGTCTCACACCTTTCTCTATTCTAGCCTAGGCTACCCGGTCCGCCTCTTCACTTAAAACACTTCTACAGTAGGCTAATCCGCCTTGTTTGTTGTAGACTTGTAGGCCTGAGAGAGAGAGAGAGAGAGAGAGAGAGAGGAGAGAGAGAGAGAGAGAGAGAGGAGGAGAGGAGAGAGAGAGAGAGAGATATCAAGTGGTATATCAAATCAAATCATATTCTTTTATTTCTTTATTTGATTTTTTTTAATTCTTTAATTTTTATTTTATCAATATTTATTTTTCAAGGGTGAGAGAAGCATTCACATATTTTTTTTTTATATCCGGCCCTTAAGAGAGAGAGAGAGGAGAGAGAGAGAGAGAGAGAGAGAGAGAGAGAGAGAGAGAGAGAGAGAGAGAGAAGAGAGAGAGAGAGGAACACTGAACACTGAACACTGAAATCATTTATTGTACTTCGGCCTTTGGCCACGAATACAATTCAAAGGGAAGAAAAAAGTGAAGAAAATGAAATATAACTACACGTAATCCGTTGACAAGAATTTGCCTTAATTATACCTTGGCATGTACCCAAAACTGTGCTCCTGAAAATGCATATTCCAAATAGAAACAGAACAGGGGAGGGGGGGGGAGGTGTCGAGTTGCACACACGGCAATGAGCATGCTGAGGTAACAGCTGAGAGGGTGGGGTCCTCCCCTCCCCCCCTCCTCCCCCTCCTACCCCCCCCCCTCCCCCCTCTTGACATGTCGGCTGACGTTGGTGTGGGTGAGAGGGATTAAAGAGGGCGTTAAGTGGGTGAGGGGTGTGGGAGGAGGGAGACAGGAGAGAGAGAGAGGAGAGAGAGAGAGGGAGAGAGGAGAGGGAGGAGGAGAGAGGGAGAGAGAGAGAGGGAGAGAGAGAGAGGGAGAGAGAGAGAGGAGAGAGAGAGAGAGAGAAGAGAGAGAGAGAGGAGAGAGACAGAGAGAGGGAGAGAGAGAGTTATTTTGTTTTTGTTTTGTGGTGTTTTGATTTTTTTTTACAGGGCAGGAGGGAGTGATAGTTTTACAAGTTAAGCGTTGAGTAACAAAAAAAGGGATTGTCACCTTTTAAAGAAAAAAAAAACAGAATGAAGTATTAATGTTCCCGCTTTTACTGTGGTTTTTATCGTGGCAGGAGACGGGTGGTGGATATTATCCGTTGGGCCATCAAACGGTGATTTAGCTTTTTAGGGGGGCTGTGTTACCGTTTTTTCAGGTTTATCATTCCTCTCTCCGCCCTCTCTCTCCTTCCCCTCTCTCTCCTCTCTCTCTCTCTCTCTCTCTCTCTCTATGAGATAAGTAGGACAGGTATCATATTATGCCACAGAAGATGACGCAGTACAAAGAAAAACAAACAAGGCAAAACAGAAAGAGAAACAGACCTTCTCCTGACAAATGGTTGACTCTCCACTCCTTGAAGAGACAGAGTGTGAGACAGCTTCAGAACTAGGGGCGATAATTCTGGACCTTTGCTGAGACATTACAGTGCGCAGTAGTGTAATATAATTATGTATGTCCTTTACTGTCCGGTGTTTCAAAGCAGTGATCTATGTCCTTTAAGATGGATAACTACGGTCAGATTTTAAAACACACAAATGCCTTCTTTTCTTTTTTAGTTTTTTGTTGTTGTTTGTTTGTTTTTGGGAGTGGTTGTTAGTTTTTTTGTTGTTGTTTGTTGTTGTTGTTTTTGTTTGTTTGTTTGTTGTTTTTGTTGGGGGGGGGGGGTTGTATGCCTCGATTTTAAAAAAAATATATCAAAGTCCACGTAATATTAAAACTATGAAATAAAAAAAAGATATGACTAAACATAATTTCTAAGAGGGATGAAATGAGTTTCTCTTTAAGATTTGGATTTTATTAACGAAGTCGTTTATATTTCAGATTTTGTTGGCAAAGTCCATTAAAGTTTGAATTTAAAAAGAAACTAAAGTCCCGAAATTTACAAAGAAATCCAGGAACGTTTTCACTCACCATTAAGGTAGCCGCTTTCGACTTCGGAGACGATGACCTAAACAAGACAGACTGTATTATGCAAGCGTTTTTCTTTCGTTCTATTTTTTTTTTAGACTTTGTCGTCCGTTCCTACCGGCACACAATGGCCTTACTCTTCCAAAAGACGAAACAGGTTTTTAGCGTGAGCACAAGATGTTCTACGTGCGTCCGCCCACGTACGGGGCCTCGGTTTATAGTCTCATCCGAAAGACTTTTGAGAAGGAGTAGTGGAGTCGTTACGGATGTTAACTCTAGAAAAAATGTCCATACAACGGGCACCTCCTCGGTGGTTTGATTCTCAGGTGGCCAGATGAGGAGTGCAAGGCTCTAACCACTACGCCCCTGAAAGAAGAATAAAAGAAGAGAAGCACATTAACTTTCAAAATTTCATTAATTTTTTTAATACTATTTTATTTCATACCACTTTATATCACAGCAGATTTCTCTGCGTGGAATTCGGGTAGCTGTCCCCGGGGAGAGCGCTTCGCCACAATGCAACTGTATTTGTTTCCCTATTAGAGTAACTTTTTCCTACAGAACTTTGCTAAGGACAGCCCTCTTGTTACCATGAGTTCTTTTACGTGCGCTAAATAATGATGTATAATACACGAGACCTCGGTTTATCGTCTCATCCGAAAGACTAGCACCCGTTTTGGCCCAAACGGGATTCGAACCACAGCACACTCCGACATTGACTTTTCGCTTTCTAGACAGGCACGTTGCCTCTAGACCACCGATAATTGATGTTATGATGACGGCGACAGTGGTAACAAACCATTCCACGTGTGTAGGATTTCTCTGTCCACCCTTCGTCTCCTCCGTCTGTCTCCACTGACTCCACTGACCCATGACTCCACTGACCCCACTGACCCTTGTGTTGTCACTGTTGCAGCCGAGCGGAGGTGGAGGTGTACGAGGTGAGGGGGGAGGGGGACCTCACCACCCCCACCCCCACCCCCTCCCTCACCCCCCTGCAGACCCTGCCCCTCCCCGCGGCCCCCTGGAGCATGGCCTGGGATGACGTCACCCACACCCTGTGGGTCCTCACCCCCCTGCAGGGCCCCACGCTCTCCGCCTTCCGGCTGAGAAAGGAGGGAGAGGAGGTGAAGGTAAGTGAGGGAGGAGAGGGGGGATCAGACTCGTTCCTCTGAAGTCTGAGTATGGCTGCCTATTATATGGCGAGGTGTACTTGAAAACATGTCATACATGTGCACAAACTTCTCTCATTCAGGTGTGCTGTTTTCATTCTCACACTGATTCCCAGGTGGAGTGAGTGAATGAGTCAAGACTGCACATTCTGGGTGACCCCCAGAGTATTAAGCTGTCATGAATGACGGAATCTTTAACGTGTGTATTTGAT
>CM060337.1:47767169-47779669 GCA_030674155.1 Stramonita haemastoma
TGGCAGTAGTATGACAAACTCAGTAGCGCGAAACACTTGGACGCATGCTGGGTATTTTCCAGCTTCACCACTCCAGACCCACTGAACACCCAGAGACTTTTCCACCTGCAATCTCCCTGTGGGAATGCCGGGAGAGAGAGAGAAAGAGAGACAGACAGAGACAGACAGGCTAGACAGAGAGAGAGAGAGGGGGGAAGAGAGAGAGAGAGGGGAAGAGAGAGAGAGAGGGAGAGAGACACGCAGAGAGAGACAGAGAAAGAGACAGAGAGACACAGATAGAGAGAGAGATCCAGAATCGTGAACGGCACCAAACAAGGCTAAGGACATCCCGCCCCACCCCATCCCACCCCATCCCACCCTGTCCCGTCCCGTCCCGTCAGACTCAATCGTCCTCTACACGCTCTCGCTTCTCTAGCAGGGCACCCGGGGCTGGACCCCTGACCCCTGATGCTGACCCCTGCAGGCGGGGTCAGTGGCGAGAGGGTGAGGGGGCCACGCCTCACTGCCTCCCGTTTTTCTCCAATCTGTCAAAGTTGTCTGAGGCAGCCACTGGACCGTGCCCTCTTCTTCACACTGGCCTGGACACACACACACACACACACACACACACACACACACACACACACACACACACACACACACTCCGCCACCCCTGAGGGGGGAGAGGGGGGGGTGAGGGAGAGAGAGGGGGTAGAGAGAGAGGGGAAGGGGAGAGAAGAGAGGGAGAGAGAGAGAGAGAGAGGGAGAGAGAGACACAGAGAGAGAGAGATAGTGGGAGACAGAGCTAGAGAGAGACAGCCAAAGACAAAGAGAGAGAGACATAGACATAGAGAGATAGGGGGGAGGGAGGAGGAGAGAGACAGGACATGGACAGACAGACAGACAGAGGGAGAGACAGAGACAGAGAACCCTTCCAGACAGTCCCGAGTGGTTTTTGTTTTTGTTATTGTTGCTACTGTTTCTTCTTCTTCGTCGTCGTCGTCCAGCTGTCAGAGAGCAACTGCTGTCTGCCACAGGAGTGAAAATGCCTTGCACTGATTGCCGTTAATTAAGACAGCGTCTGACAAAGCAAGCCCAGCACATCCTACTTCGGCGTGGGAGAGAATTGTTTCTTAACCTCTGTCTTGTCTACTGTCTGCATCTTTTGCCGTCAGCTTTATGACAGTTCTTGATGAAACTACTGACGCTGGGGGCGACAGCAATGTGAGAGGCTGTATAATCAGTGGCTTTCCCACTCAAGGAATTCCACTTTACAGCTTAGTGTTTATTTCTTTTTTTTTTTAAATTACACCACTTTAAGTCACGGCAGGTTTCTCTGCCTGAAATTCGGGTTGCTCTCCCCTGGGAAAACGCGTCGCCACAAGAGCAGCGCCACCCATTCTTATCCTTGTTTGCAACTGTATTTTGTTTCCCTATCAGAGTGGCTTTTTTCTTCAAAATTTTGCCAGGGAAAACTCTTCGTTGCCGTGGGTTCTTTTATGTGCGCTAAGTAATTTTGTGTAACTCATGGGAGCTCGGTTTATTGTCTCATCCGAAAGACTAGCACCCAGACCGCCACTCACGGTCCAGTGGATGGAGCCAAAATTTCAGGACCCAAACGGGGATGGAAGGACCACACACCTCCGACCCGGACTTTTTGCTTTCTAGACAGGCGCGTTACCTCTAGACCACCGATCCACATTTAGTGATCGACTATGACTCTTTGACTAGGAGGCTTGACTTGCACAGTCCTTATGTGCTGCAGCCTTGGGGGCTAGGCCTAGTTAACCTTTGGAGAACATCTGTAAGAGAGAGAGACAGAGAGACAGAGGGGCGGTCTTAATCGAACAAATCAACAGGACTCTCTCTCTCTCTCTCTCTCTCTCTCTCTCTCTCTCTCTCTCTCTCTCTCTCTCTCTCTCTCTCTCTCTCTCACACACACACACACACACAACATACACACACACACACACACACACACACACACACACACACACACACACACACACACACACACACACACACACACCTCTCTCTAAGAAAAACAAAACAAAACAACAACAAAGCACAACAGAATAAACACCGTGTTGCACACGCTTTAAGTACGCAGTCAGCCGTTAGTTGTGATTGAAATGCAGGGAGATGGAGATCATGGAAATTCCCTGTAGATCAGAGTGGCTCGCTTCTGCCCCAACTGGGGTAGGTAGGGAGGGCTGGGTGTGGCTGTCAGTCAGTTGGCTTCTCGAGCCCTCGTCACTTTGGCTCTGGCCAACAATGGCCGGCTGTTCTGCAGCTTTCTCGCTCAGGCGTGACTGGTTTGTGCAGCGCTCAAGTCGTCAGATTTCAAACATCTCCTCGAAATCTAGATCAGGGGAAAGATAAATTTCCGACAGCTGGCCGCCTAAGAACGAATCGGGGGGATAAGAATCCCTTAAAAAAAAAGGAATCCTTAAAAAATATATATATCTTTGGAGAAAAAACGAATCCTTGAGAAAAAAATGAATCCTTGAGAAAATATCGAATCTTCAGAAGAAAAATATAAATGAATCCTTTAGAAAAAAAAAAAGTGAATCCTTGAGAAAAAAAAGTCTTAAAAAAAAAAGTATTCCTTTTGAAAAAAAAAAAATCCTTATGAACAAATTGCTAGTGACGAAGAAACAGCAGGGTGAAGTCGAGGAAAAACGATTAATACTGGCCTAAAATCGTATGCACTTACGTATGCACGCATGCTCGCGCACACTCGCACACACACACACACACACACACACACACACACACACACACACACACACACACATCATCATCATCTCCCTCCCTACGGTGGAGGGTTATCAAAGAAAAACCATGTACGACGAAGAAGGGAACAGCGCGGACAGGAGGGGGGGGGGGGGTGTAGGGGGGGGGGCAGAAATAATTGCATTACAAGGGTACAACAGTAATTAATACACTGAGCTCGCAGCCACAGCTCCTGGATTGGTAGACAAAGCACAACCCGCCATAAAACCACTGATACACGGTAACCGCTCCCCCTCTCCCCCCTCTCTCCCCCTCTCCTCTCTCCCTCCCTCCTTCTCTGTGGAGGCGGGCGGAGGGAGGCAACAGCTTTGAACTGATAACTCACTTCATTATCAGCTCCCTGCAACCAACCCGCTACTGCCACTGTCTTCACCTACACTTTGAAAGAAAGGGTGTTCTTTTGTTTGGTTGGGTTGGGTTGGGTTTTTTTGTTTTCTTTGGTTGTTGGATTGTTTTTGTTGTGTGTGTGTGTGTGTGTGTGTGTGTGTGTGTGTGTGTGTGTGTGTGTGTGTGTGTGTGTGTGTGTGTGTTTGTTGGGTTGGGTTTTTTGTGTGGGGGTGGGGTTGGGGGGTTGAGAGGGGACTGGCTGGAGAGAGAGAGAGGGTTGTGTGTGTGTGTGTGTGTGTTGTGTGTGTGTGTGTGTGTGTGGTGTGTGTGTGTGTGTGGTGTGTGGTGTGTGTGTGTGTGTGGTGTGTACACACCCACAGCTTATAATAGTAGAGGTCTTACATGAAAGATTATAATTATACACCTGATGTTATGAAGCGCTGAAAGTCATATAAAACTTCTTGAACAGTGGTATATTTTTTTGTGATTATCTAAATCTTCTCTATACAGGTCAGTAAGAATTGGGCAATCAAGCAATAAAGGGTGGATTGAAAAGAGTTGAGAGCAAAACATGTCACTTTAAAAAAAAAAAAATAGTGTTCCATGCATTTAGCCTCAGTTTATTATACAGTAAAATTTGTAGTTTCCGTGAACAAGGAATATTTTCAATGTGATTGTTGTGTGTGTGTGTGGTGTGTGTGTGTGTGTGTGTGTGTGTGTGTGTGTGTGTGTGTGTGTTTCAACAATCTAGTATGAATTTCATACGACGACAGTGCGAGACTGGAATCACATATTTCATTGCTACATTCACAGGCACCTTGTTTTACTAAACAATCAACCAGCTCATTCCAATAAATTCCAGTTTGAAAAGGGATTCAGCATAAAGTTATTTGGATGCCTCTGCTTACAATACAATGTATGAAGAAATTAATCTCTAATACAATGTCTGTCCTTATTTTCCCCTGCCAGTTCTTTAGTACCATCAATACTGCTTCTGAGTCTTTTATTTTTGTTGTTGTTTTGTCTTCTTTTTTTTTTTTTTTATTGTTTCCGTTAACTGTTTTTTGTGGGGAGTTGTTTCAAGGAATATTCGAGATTTTTGTAATAACATGACGTCAGTAAATTCAGGCATGGGATTTCTCCGCGTTTAGGCGGAATTCTGCCGTCAATACTTCGATTTCTGCCGCTTTGTAATTTTTCTGTGGTTCTGTTACTGAATTTTTTCGCTGTCCGCCGTCAGAACAAAGATTGATTCAAACAGCCGTCAGAACGAGCAGAAAAAGCGCATCGGCTTTGACAGTCGAGAACTTTGACCTGTATTCTGACGTCACTTTAGGAATACGCAGACATTTTCCGAATGTAAATGAGATTGAAAAGCTTTCAACCAATCAGAAATCATTTCCTTCGGAGGTCAAAGTCGATAGCTTCCCGAAATATTGAATGTGGTTACAATTGGTTTAAAACAAAAGTCAAGCAATGCTTATGTGACGCATTTAGTCATAAGTGGTATACAATAGTAAATACAGAAGACATTTATACAAGTTATAGAATGTTTAAAACAAAATTTTGTGTTGAAAAGTATTTACTCTTATTGCTATCCAATGTTTCTGTTCGAATTGCCCAGTTTCTCACAATAACAACAATCTGCCGATCAATATCCAACGTTTGAGGGAATTCAAAGAAATGAAAGATACTGAACAAAATGCAATAGTGGTGATATCAGTGACGAATTTCATTACATTTATATTTGTCTAGTGTTTAATGAAGCTCATAAAAAATGTTTACCAAAATATTACGCTAAACAGCCAAACACTTTGAAGTATAAGCAACTTTTCTTCACTAAATAAGAAGTCTCTGCTCAATGTTGTTAAAATGATTGATATTATCAGAAATAACATGTAAACTTTGTGAGTTTGATATGCGTAAACAGAAAATTTTTTTGTTTGTTCTATAGTAATTGTTCAAATATTTAGTTACATGTTGCGTGTATGTCGTTCAGTTATGATTTTGTTTATTGCCGTTATGTAAAGTCCTCCATATCCCTAAAGGGATGATAGGAAAAAAAAATTTGAATTTGGAAAGAGGCGACTGTTACAGCGATAGACTTTTGACAAGAAAACCGGAATTCGAATAATCCTGTTTCCCGCAAAGAGCGCAGCTTTGTACCGCCCTGGAATTAAAAGATGACAAGTGAAGTGCCATCGTGGCAAAGTGTTTTACTTCTGCAGTCTTGGTTGTGAATGGATAGGTTTTGTGTATCACACAGTAACTCCACAGGCCTGTCTGGATCAAACGATCCACGCAGAACCTGAACACTGGCTGGTAGGCCTGGAAGAAGGGAAATGCAATGAAGCATCTGTAGAAGAAGGCAGTCGGCCCTGGTTGAAATAGCTTCCTTAGAGGCCAAGGAGACATCAGCGTTTTAGCTCCCAAACGGAAAACTGTCAGTGTCTGAGTGAAATTTTTTGATCGACGCAAATTCTATGGTTTGAAAGAAAAGACGGAAAACCAAAAGAGGGAAGAATGTAGATGATGTTTAAAAACCAAACGAAGAATGTAGCCTATCTTCACAGGTTGCCCTTTTTTAAAAAAAAAATTCTTTTATATCGAGGATAATGGAATAAGCACTCATGTGCTTTTTTACATCCAGTCCCCGTGTGTATGCAGTTTTTGTAAATCGTGTCATCTGTTCCCACCGTCACACAATGGCCTACTCTTACGAAAAGCGGAACAGGATTTAACGCGTGGATAAGATGTTCTGCGTGCGTTCGCACACGGGGCTTCGGTTTATAGTCTCATCCGAAGGACTTTTGGGGGGAGTGGAGTCAGCACTAATGTTTACTCCAGAGGAAAAATCCCCTCGACCGGGAATCGAACCCGGGTCGTCAAATTGCGAGTGCAATGTTCTGACCACTAGGCTATCCCGTCCCCTAAATCCCCGGAATGCTCAGTGCCGTCTTTGCTGGAACAACTCGTTCGAGAAGCTGGGGAGGCCTTGTGCCGAATACCGCGTTGAAGTGCATCATACTCCACAGTGTTGTTCCGTTTAGCAGCCCGTGAAACAAGAGGAGATCTAACAAGTAAAAGGTAAAGGTGTCCCATGACCTAGGCGATCGTAGGGGAGCGAGGCACCAGAGACCTCAGCTTCTCTAAAGGTAAAAAGCTAAAGGTGTCCCATAACCTAGGCGGTCATAGGGGAACGAGGCATCAGACCTCGGCTTCTCTAAAGGTAAAAAGCTAAAGGTGTCCCATAACCTGTGTGGTCGTAGTGGAGCAAGGCATCAGAGACCTCAGCTTCACTAGGGGCCAGTATTTTGAGGGCGGCACCCACCTCCTCTCCCTCGCTGCTTTACCTTCTCTGACCCTAAAGAGGGCAGGTACCCATTGATAGCTAGGTGAATTGGGGGAACTGTATTGAAGCCAAGGCGCACAAACGGTCACCCATCCAACTGGTAACCACGCTCGACGCTGCTTAATTTGACTTGGGAAAGGCGAGCGTTCTGACCACTGACTTATCGTTGCGTGTAACTTTGTGATGTGACAAGTGACCAAGAAAAACAAAGTAAAGAAAGAGACGGGAGGGAGGGGGTGGTGTTACTGTTCAATATGGTGTGAAAAACGCGATAAATGGATAGGAAAACTGTGTCATCGAAGTTAACATTTTTCCTGGTATTTCCACTATAGTGTAAATGCATTTTGAATGGTGCATGTCAAAAAAGGGTAACTTGCACTTTTGTGACTGCTGCAAGTGTCAGTCGGATTTTCTGCTTGTTTCTATTTTTTCCTGTTTTTTTTTCTTTTCGCTTTAATCTAAACTTTCCCTTTTTTTCTTTTGAGGCAAGAATGTCTTTTTAACCCCCTCATGCTTTTTTATCCTTTTGGCAAAAAAATATTTTTTTTTTTTTTAGATAAAGGAATTGTCCAAGAATCAGTAGTGTATAGAGCAGTGATACAATCATCACATTGAATCACTTTTGACGAAAAAGTTGATTTTTTTAAAAGAGAAATTGTCGAGAAAAAATCGGTAAAATAGTGTTAGAAACATACTTATGGTATTGAATTGCCTACCTTTAGGGCTAAAAAAAGTTTTTTCTCCAGAAATTTTAGAGAAACCAGTACTGTATAATACCAAGACATTTACACACACACACACACACACACACACACACACACACACACTGATACAATTTCCTGAGTAGATAATTATCTCTTTTTTTCTTCTTCTTCTTCTTAACATAGGACAAAAAACAGGTTACCATACATTTTTTCTTTTTTAGATAAAAACGATATTAAATCCCCACATCCCCACTCCCACCAACACCATCATCACACCCTAACAGCCCTGGCGTGGCACACTGAGTCATGCTACCCGCGCGCTATCGCGGATCCAGGGCCGTGAAAGGGCGGCAATTAGAGGGCCCTACTTCACTCCCCTTTTCAGAATCATTTTTCGCCCCTTCAGGTGTGTTCCTTCTTTACTGGGCCTTCCTCTTTCATTTTCCAATCGATTTTTTGTCTTCTTTTTTTTTCTATAGTGCTCTACTCCAGTAGTTTAATCTCCTGTCTATGGATTTTTTCCCTGGCGGTATGTGTAGGTACCGTTATTAAGAGATTTCAAGAAGGAAAGAGAGAAAGAAAGGAAGGAAAAATGATGGTTTCCCAAGATATTGTGACGAGTTCTTGCCATCCTATGTAATCTGTATCATTTTTTTTTTCATATTTGTTATCAAGCCCTGATCTTGTGGAGGGTATCTATCTATCTATCGCCTGATTTATTTCAACAGTTCAGGGACACTGCGTGACCATGCTAGTGAAAGTGCGCGCGTTCCTCTTACACACACACGCTCGCACGCACACACGCGCACGCACACACACACACACACATACACACACACACACACGTACGCACGCACGCACGCACACAGGATGAGTGCAGGATGAAAAACAAGTTGTGTAAACTTTATCGTTTACCCTCAATAACGATCATTTTGACTTGACTTGACGACTTCACACACACACACACACACACACACACACACACACACACACACACACACACACACACACACACACACACACACACACACACACCACACACACATTGTTGTTGTAAACCCTGTTACTGTATATTGTTCTCCCAGACTTGTTATTGTTGTTATATATATTAACCCGGTATTTTATACTGTTTTTTCAGACTCCCTGACCGTGGCAGACGAGCTGCAGGGTCTGTGGAAGACCTGTCGCCAGGACAACGTGCAGCAGTACCAGCAACGTAAACAGCAACGGCTGCAGGCCCACCAGCAACACCAGCAACAACAGCAGCAACAGCAGCAGCAACAGCAACAGCCAGGGAAGAGGGCCAAGAACAGGCAGAAGCGGGAGAGAGAGGACCTCACAGCAGCAGCAGCAGCAGAAAGCACTGCAGCAGAAAGCTCGGCAGAGCAGGGCTCGGAAACATCCCTTGGAAAGAAAACCCGACCCTCGTCCTGATCACAGAGAGAGAGGGATGGATGGGAGCTGTTGTTGTTATGGATGTGGACACAAGTGTTGATATGTATGAACCTGGGGAGGCGGGAGGGGGCTGGGGGGGGGGGTGTAGAGAAGGGTGGATAAGGGTGATGTTTTTTGTTTTTGTTTTTTGTGGTTTGGGGGGGTGTTAAATGGTTCTCGTGAGGGATATGTGGATTTCAACTGCCAGGATATAGGGATTTGGGAATGGTGGTTAAGTTTTTGGTTTTGTGTTTTTTGTTTGGTTGATTTAAGGTTGGTTTGGTTTTGTGGGGTTTTGGGGTGTTTAGAGTGTTTTTTTTTTAATTTAAGAGGGTGGGGAGGGGGGTGTTTTGGTTTGTGGGGTTTTTTTGTTAATGAAGTTTTGATGGTTGGTTGGGTTTCTTTTACAATTTTTTTTGTTTACAGTCCATGAATGATCTTGAAGTTTTAAGGGATATTTCTGTGTGACGTTCATAGGCCAACATGACTTCAATGAAAATGTGTGTGTGTATGAAAAGCCATTGGTGTAAGGAAGTCTGTGTGTGTTTGTGAAAGAATGTTGAACAGAAGCAGAGTGTGTTTGTTTAACTTGGAGAATGTGATATGCTATGATCATGATGTCATGCGGTACAATTGTAACAGGACCAGCAAATCTAGGAAAGCAAAGTTACCACTTCGGATCTGGTCCGAAGCCATTATCGATGTTTGGCCACTCTTCCGTAGAACCACGAGAGGCAATGTGGATGCTAGTATCCCCCCCCCCCCTCCCCCAAGGGAAAGTACAGATACAATCCAAAAACATTGTCAAGAAGAAAAAAGGGGTGGCGCTGCCCTTGTGGCGACGTAACGCGCTCTCCCCGTCAAGAGGAGCAGCCTGAATGTCATGCAGAGAAATCGGCTGTAACTGAAAATGGTGACAGTACTTCTTCATGAAACGTTCAGACAGCAACTGTTGTCTGTCATATTAGCGAAAATGCATTGCGCTGCCGTTAAGCGCCTGACAAGTCAGGCCCAGCATATCCGTCTTCGGCATGGGAGAGAAAATCTTTTTTAGTCTTTTTGAAAAAAATTATAATAATAATAATAAAGGCAGGAGAATGGACCAAGAAGGCAGAAAATGAACGATGAGGTGACAAGTAGAAAAATGGGACACGGTAAAAACAAAGAGAGGGGATAGAAAAGAGAGTATTTCTAGCACATTATTTCCAGAAGGTGGGGATACTGTTTATTCTGACAGGCCCCCGGCATCCCCACGGAGAAGTGTAGAGTACAGTTTCCAAAGAGACAAGGGGACGGGATAGCTCAGTGGTCAGAGTGCTCGCTTTCCCCCAGCCAATGTTAACCAGCTTCGAGCGTGGTTACCCATTGGATGGGTGACCGTTTGCGCGCCTTGGCTTCAGAACAGTTCCCCCAGTTCACCCAGCTGTAAATGGGTACCTGCCCTCTTTAGGGTCAGGGAAGGTAAAGTAGCGAGGGAGAGGAGATGGGCGCCGCCCTCAATATGCTGGCCCCTAGAGAAGCTGAGGTCTCTGACTCCTCGCTCCCCTACGACCACATAGATTATGGGACACCTTTACCTTTTTTTTTCTTTTTTTTTTCTTTTTTTTTTTAAACCCGTGTTCGATAACCTTCCGAATGCAGCACGACTTTGGCACACACGAGGAAGAAGCTGCTGTACTATAGTGCTGTATGTAGCTGCTTTGTAGTGTACTAGTAACCCACTCCTACAGGCAAGGGAAAATCCACACAGCAAGGAAATAATAGGGAAGGGGGGGGGGGGTTAGTAATGTAGCACTGTGACAAGAAAATGTATGTGGATACCCTGTTATATTATACCCTGCTCCTATCAAAAGGTTCACAATGATACTGGAACTAAATGGAAGAGCGACTTGACCTGTCCAAAAGCAAATAATAATAATTAAAAAAAAAAGAAAAACCACAACCAGAAAGAAGTGTTTGCCTTTTACTGGATTTCTTTTTTGTATGTTCGTACTTTGTGTATTTTCTTGTCTCTCTCTGTCTGTCTGTCTGTCTGTTCTGTCTGTCTTTGTCTGTCTGTCTGTTTGTCTGTCCTCTTTTTCTTGTCTTCGTCTTTCTGTCTCTCCTGTCTCTCTCTTTCTCTGCTCTCTTCTCTTCCTTGAGCCGCTTTGCCCACGAGAGCTGCTGTCTACGTACTGTTGTACTGCTCTTGTTCTACTATAACCTCATCTCTCTCGTCGGAATCTCCTCTGCTATGGCTTGTCATGTCTCCTGTCGAATCTACTTTCTTGGTCTCCTGTTTATCTATCTCTCTCTCATCTCTCTTCCTGATCTGACTTCGCTTGCTGTCCGCTCTCATCTCTCTAACTCACCGTTCTTGCTCTTTCTCTGATTTCTTTCTTCTTATTTCTACTTCTGTGTCTTTCTTCTTGTCTGTCTCTTCTGTCTCTCTGTCTTCTTCTGTCTGTCTCTGTCTTCTTCTGTCTGTCTGTCTGTCTGTCTGTCTGTCTGTCTGCTCTCTCCTCTCTCTCTCTTCTCTCTCTCTCTCTCTCTCTCTCTCTCTCTCTCTCTCTCTCTCTCCTCTCTCTCTCTCTCTCTCTCTCTCTCTCTCTCTCTCATCAGGTGGGATGTGTAGTGGCTGATCTCCTGTGCTTGTCACTCTGCAGGAGGTCTGCCTGCTGGCCTCAGCTGACACAGGATGCATGCTGGGTATCTTCGTATTTCCATAACCCACTTGACGCTGACATGAATTACTGGATCGATAACGTGCATAATTACCTAATCTTTAAATGGATAAACGCACAGGTAAGTGTGGTGAAACGAAACATGTCAGAAAGCTGCTGATAAAAAGAAACCAATGTTCGAAATGTACTTCAGAAATAAATCATCTGAAAATCATGCCATGTTAAAGAAGTCATAGCACAAGTAGATCTAGTGAAGAGTGATTTTTGATCTGATTGATGTACTAAAGAGGTAAAAAAAAAAAAAAATAAAGATATAAAATCATTATGGAGAAAAAGAAACGAAATGAAGTATATATAATAATTATGCTATCCATCTACCCTTCTATCAAATCAATGTTAACGATAGAGATTTGCCAACTGAATCGGATGAAGCTGAAGCTTTTGTTGACATGTTTAATAAGACCATGAGTTTTTGTTGTTGTTGTGCGTTCCCCAGCTTAACACTCATCCCAGGTGGGAATCACTGTGAGATTGAAATTACGCACTGAATGAGGTTCGCGTGCATGACTGTTTTCAAGTACCATGCCATGTAGGCAGCCATACCCCGACTTCACAGGAAAATGATGAGGGACTTTCTCGGAATCAAAGGGCGTTCAGGAGCACAAGAAAAACATAAAGAAATCCGCCATGATCCCGTACATGATAATTCTTACTCTATCCATGCCATCGTTATGCTACCAGAAGTGAAAGACGCCACACGTTTCATTAACAACAAGAAGACATGAGTGGGTATGGATTTTATGTCAAATGAGATGCTAAACCATCCGCCAGAAAACTCTGTACTGTTGTCATGGGATTTCTTTGAGCACTGCTGCATTCAGGGCAAACCTCCTCAAATATGGATACAGTCAATTACTGTCCCAATAATGAAACAAGGAAAACCGAAAGAAGACAAAAAGGTATATATACTAATTGCACTGACGTCGCACACAGGAAAACTGATGGAGAAAAGGAATTTTTTCATCCATTCCCACCGGCACTTAATGGCCTACTCTTTAACGTGTGCGAAAGATGTTCTACGTGCGCTCGCACACGGGGCCTAGGCTTATAGTCTTATCCGAAGGGTTTTGGGGGAGAGTGGAGTCAGCACTGAGGTAAACTCCAGAGGGAAAATCCCCCTCAACAGGATTCGAACCCGGGTCATCAGATTGTGAGGGCATTGTTCAACCACTAGGCTGACCTATC
>CM060337.1:47782169-47787169 GCA_030674155.1 Stramonita haemastoma
GTGCGTGCGTGCGCGCGCGCGCGCGTGTGTGTATCTATCTGTCTGTGTCTGTGCTGTCTGTGTCATGCTACCAGTCCTACATGAGAAGCGTTTTTGTTCAGAAAGGGTTTGGGTAAGAAAGTACGAAGGTTTTGACGAAACAAAAAAGCATTTGCAGAGAAAATTGTCCACAACAATTCCCTTTTCATCAATACACTTGACAATTCTGCAACATATTATTTTATGAGTGTTTTGTCTTATTGTGTGGGAAACGGTCGAAATTTATCTCGCGTAGAATATCGAAGCTACATACAAATGTACTTTCTTTTAACAGTCCCCCAGTTCACCCAGCTGTAAATGGGTACCTGCCCTCTTTAGGGTCAGGGAAGGTAAAGCAGCGAGGGAGAGGAGATGGGCGCCGCCCTCAATATGCTGGCCCCTAGAGAAGCTGAGGTCTCTGATGCCCGCTCCTCTACGACCACATAGGTTATGGGGCACCTTTACCTTACCTTTTTAAACCAAGTGCTTTTGCATCCAGCACTGAAAGTTGGAAAGTCTTTTAAAATCTTTTTTATTGGACACAGTTAATATCAAATTTTAACAGCTGAACTTGTAGGTATTTTATTAGGGTTTAAATATTTGATTGACCTTCCTAAAACTGCATTGACAGTAGCTTTTTTTCTGATCCAAAATCTGTTTTACAAGCCCTTAGAATCTGTTGATATTGAAACAAGACCTTATTTGATTGCTGACATAAAGCAGGTGATATACTGTCTGAGACTGAAAGGTACAGGTGTCTGATTTTGTTGTGCGTCTGTGTGTATGTGCATGTGGATCTGTGTGTGTGCGTGCGTGCGTGCGTGTGTGTGTGTGTGTTTGTTCTCTCTCTCTCTCTCTCTCTCTCTCTCTCTCTCTCTCTCTCTCTCTCTCTCTCTCTCTCTCTCTGTGCCTTTTTCTTTTTCTTTATTCTTTTATATCGAGGATAACAGAATAAGCAATTATGTGCTTTTTTTCATCCGGTCCCCGTGTGTATGCAGTTTTGTAAATATTGTCATCTGTTCCCACCGGCACACGATGGCCTTCCCTTACGAAAAGTGGAACAGGATTTAACGTGTGCACAAGATGTTCTGCGTGCGTTCGCACACGGGGCCTCGGTTTAAAGTCTCATCCGAAGGCCTGCCTGCCTGCATGAGCCTGTGTGTGTGTGTGTGTGTGTGTGTGTGTGTGTGTGTGTGTGTGTGTGTGTGTGTGTGTGTGTGTGTGTGTGCACCTATCATCAAAGGCTCTAACTGAATTCCTTCAGGTCGGGCTGTTCCTCTTGTCCGGCGCTGGCAAAGGCAGAGTGAAAGGTCAGGTCAGGACAGGTCAGGTCAGGTCAGGTCAGGGCAGAACCCCGGACAGAGGGTGTGTTACAGTAGAGTCTGCCATCGCATCGCCTCACAGCACCGGCCTGTTTTCCGACACAGTGCCTAACACAGTCTTTCCCAGTCACGGGGTCGATCACCATGTCTGTCCGTCTGTCTGCTTGAGGGGCCCACAGAAAAAAAAATAAAAGGAAATTAACACCAAAAACCCAGGGCGCATGCGCAGTGCATCCCGTGCACCTCGCGGCCTGATGAGGTCGACAGGGAGAAGGTTGGAGGGGGGGCCCTGTCAGGGCTAGTACTTGATTATCGACATAAATCTCTCGCCAATTAGTCGCCGTTTTCTCTCTCTCGCGGCCCTAATGCGCCTCGTTGGCTGCCATAATAGCGCTTAATTGGATTCCTCTTGGGGCCAGCCTCTCACTGCAGACCTGCTCTTGCCTTGCCTTGCCTTGCCTTGCCTGCTAGCCTTGTATTGCCTTGCCTGCCTGCCAGGGCTCCTGTTCAAGATGGGGTGTGCTTGCCTCTTGCTTTGGCCTCCGCACTTTCCGGCCTGGGTTGAGTCAAGGGCCAGGATGGTTTTCATCTTAATCATCCCATTCAACCTCCTCCCCTCCCCCTCCCCGCCCCTCCCCGGCATGGGCTGGCCTGGGTGCTTGTCTGCTGATGAGAAATAATAGGCCTTCTGAGGCCACGTGCAAGCTGAACAGGTTTTCCCTTTTTGTTTTTTTCTTCTTTACTATCTTCTTCGTGTTTTCTTTTTTTATGTTGTTTTTATCGGGTTTTTGTTTTTGGGCTTTTTTTTTTTTTGGGGGGGGGGGGGGGGGGGGGGGGCGGTTAAGAAATTCCTGCAGCATCTACTTCAAAGCTGTTCCCCTGAAGTTATTTTTATTTTCCTAAACTGTGTATAATTACGTCGTTCCTAACTTGGCCTGTAAAAATCAGTTTAACAAGATTGTGCACAAAAGTATCTAAATTGATGCAATATGTAAAAATCATGATGTGCACATTTACAAGGACAGATGTATTCATGAGTGTTACATGTGTTAAAACTTGGTTAAAAATATGAAATACACTTTAACCTTCCTCAGAGTGACAGATGTCACAACCTGGGTTTTGTTTGTTGTTTTCTGTTGTGTGTGTGTTGTTGTTATTGTTGTTGTTACAGTACAACATCTTTGCTTCATACCACACCATCAGTACACTACAACATCTTTGCTTCATACCACACCATTATACACTTCTACATCTTTACTTCATACCACACCATCAATGCATTTCTACATCTTCACTTCATACCACACCATCAATGCATTTCTACATCTTTACATCATACCATAATCTTTTTTTAAAGACACTTTTTTCTCCCTTTTTTTGCAAGGCTTTCATTTTTTGTTTATTTTTGTTTTGTCCAAAACCACAGATGAACCATTATGCAAACCCACAGATGAACCATTGTCCAAACCCCACAGATGAACCATTATGCAAACCCCACAGATGAACCATTGTCCAAACCCCACAGATGAACCATTATGCAAACCACATTCTATATCCTTGTGTGTTTGGCGACTACAAACTTTGTTTTTCCACAACACGAAACCCGGCGGATGAACCGTTTGATTTCTAGCACTAACGATCCTCCAGAGGTGGTCAGATTGAAGTCCGGGCATCTCTCGTTTCATTCCTCTCCCTGTTGTTTATCGCCCGCTGACCACACAGGCCACATCAGGGCTGTCTGTCACCTCACCCCCCCCCCCCCCCCCCAACCTTAGCATCTCCAACAACTTTCACACCAAGTCAACATCATCACCACCCACCCCCTTCCAGCACCTAACGGCATCAATATGAAGAAAAGGCATAACTCCTCAAGTCTTCGCTTCCTAAAGGTCAATAAAATCAGGCTTGGCCCAGGCCAAAAGCTGTGTCAGTTATTGATAACGTCAGCTAATTTGCTAAGGCCTACACTAAAATGTTGTTCTGTTGTAAAATGTTGTGTTGAGATTGCCTTCAGTCAAGACAAGTTCTTAACATAACAACCTGCACTCTCCTTTAAAGGA
This sequence comes from Stramonita haemastoma, assembly GCA_030674155.1. Lineage (NCBI taxonomy): Eukaryota > Metazoa > Mollusca > Gastropoda > Neogastropoda > Muricidae > Stramonita > Stramonita haemastoma. The sequence continues at coordinate 47,785,570 of CM060337.1, forward strand.
GAAAAAATCCTCTTAAGTCGGAGAATGGCTGCCTATGTGGCGAGTTACTTGAAAACAGTCATACAGGCAAACTTCTCATTCAGGGTGCAGCTTCGATCTGACAGTGATGAGTGAGTCAGAGTGCACATTGTGGGTGACCCCTGGAGTGTTAAGCTTGGGAACACACAACAAAAACACCAATAACAAATCCAGCTGTGATGAGGGCACCAGCCATTCCGCTTCATTGACTGACCACCCCCAGGTTACAAAAAAAAGGGTTAAAAAAAAAAGAAGCATTCAAATTCAAATGTATAACTAAAACAGAGAAATTCCAACCATTACAAAACAATCAAAATACCAATATAAATATAAAGATGTACACTATAGATAAAGCATGCAAGCCAACATTGAGCGCATCGCAAAAACGTACACACTTTAGCAAAAGCATTCAACATTGAGCGCATTGCAAAAACGTACCCACTTTAGCGAAAGCATTCAACATTGAGCGCATTGCAAAAACGTACACGCTTTAGCGAAAGCATTCAACATTGAGCGCATTGCAAAAACGTACCCACTTTAGCGAAAGCATTCAACATTGAGCGCATAGCAAAAACGTACACACTTTAGCAAAAGCATTCAACATTGAGCGCATTGCAAAAACGTACACACTTTAGCGAAAGCATTCAACATTGAGCGCATTGCAAAAACGTACACACTTTAGCGAAAGCACTCAACATTGAGCGCATTGCAAAACATGCATATTATAGACAAAGCATTAAATACCGAGCACATTGCAAAGCGTACATATTATAGATCAATAATGAGCGCATGGAAAAAACGTACACATTATAAGGCATTCAATATTGAGCACATTGAAAAAACGTACACATCATAGATAAAACAATCAATAATGAGCACATGGAAAAAATGTACACATCATAAAGCATTCACAATTGAGCACATTGCAAAAACATGCACATTATACAATAGTGAGCACATTGCAAAAACGTGCACATTATACAATATTGAGCACATTGCAAAAACGTACACATTACACAATATTGAGCACTTTGCAAAAACGTACACATACAATATTGAGCAATTGCAAAAAGACATACACATTATAAGTAAAGCATTCAATATTAGGCACATTGAAAAAAAACACACACATTATAAAGCCTTCAATATTAATTATTAGGCACACTGATAAAACAAACACATTATAAAGCATTCAATATTGAGCACATTGAAAAAACCCAAACACATTATAAAGCATTCAAACTTGAAAACATTAAAAAAAAAAAAAAAAAAAAAAAAACGTACACATTATAAAGCAGGTGGCAGGAAGGTGGCAGGATGGTTAAGACATTCGCCTGCCAACGAGTAAACCGTGAGATTCTGGGTTCGATTCCCAGCCTCGCCCTTTCCTCCCAGTGTGACGAAAAAATCGAACTGAATGTCAAAGTCATTCGGATGAGATTATAAACCGAGGCCCCGTGTGCGAACGCTCGCAGAACATCTTGCGCACACATTAAAACCCCGTCCCGCCTTTCGGAAGATCAGGCTATTGTGTGCCGGTAGGAGCGGATGACAATTTTTTTTTTTTTTTAAATATGCACAC
>CM060337.1:47792169-47802169 GCA_030674155.1 Stramonita haemastoma
AATTAAAAGACGCAAACCAAGAAATGATGTCACCCATAAGAAAAATGACGTTGGATAAGGGGGACAAATTTGAATCTAGAATTGATGAACTACAACGCAATAGTATGTATGTAATCTGGAACAGACTGTAAACTCAATGGCAGAACACATGCACTCCTCCTTTCAGGAGCTGAGGGCACACTATGCAGCTGGAGTCTGCTCCAAGTCACACCTCAACTGTGAGATCACTGAAAAAGTTGCTGTCAGCTCTTCACAGAAACAAACACCCCAGCTCTGAACTGTTGGCGGAAAAAACCCACCTAAAACATGTTAGATCTAGATCTACCAAAAAGGTATGCAACAAAAACAGAAAAGAGAAACACGTTGAAAACAAAACATCTTGACAACAAAGCAAGCTATGAACGCATCTGACAACAGACATGATAATTATGATGTCTGATGCCAGACAACACTCCCTTAAAAATGGAAATGTATTACAGATGAATATAATGAAGTGAACTGTTCTGGATGGATTATGTACTGGATGGAATCGATGCTAAAAGACTTGGAAACTCGTACGGACTTGAAATAAAGAAGAAAACCGTTAACAAGATAGATGTCTTTGAAATTGAACTGGAGAGAAAAAAATCAGCTCCCGGTACAACTCTTCCATTGTGGTTTGAACAATTTAAAGGTTGCATGTCACCACAGCATGAAGAAGCAATTCAACAGACCGTGAAGGTGGTGAAGAAGATCAGGGAAGACTTAAGGCACATTAGGATGGTAGTCAGTCAAGGGATTCCAACAGCTGATAACCAACCTGAAGCAAAACGAAACTGCACAACGCTTTGGTGTTTAGAGAAGTCTGCAAATTGGAGAATGTGTCACTTATAGAACTCAAATAGCAAAGCATTGTACAGAGACACCGTTCATCCACCAGTCACAGGCAGCAGGATATTGGCAGACAACATAGGAAGACATCTGCATTCCCTGTGTTGAAACTACGACACACAAAAAAACCCCTCCGGCCAAAGTTTTGGAAATCATCCTTCGGTGTCCCAGAGTTTGTCAATGTTCATGACTAATCAAGGACACGTTCTTCATTAGGAAGAGATCTGATGTCGTCCATGCGTTAAAAACTTCTCCTCTCATGTTCAGCTGTGGATCTTTCACTGGGGCAATCTTGTTAATGACAACCTTCAGTTTGGGATGTTCCTGGCTATGAGTTTGACACATTCTGTAAACTGTTTGCTACAAACCTGGGGTCGTCTTCTAGATATTGTTGACTCCACAATGTATAACTACCGCTCCAAAGGTTCTTCAGCATACAGCTGCATTTCCTCCAACGCTGGACGAATCTTCCGCACAGTGAACATTGCTGGGACACGACATCAAAACCGTAGGAACGGCCCAGTTGACTTTGTTACTCACAGTCATGTAGAATAGCTAGGCAAGGAACATCTACTTTTTACTTTTTTGTCTAAAGACGTCTCCTGGCGGGTTGGTAATTGACGTCACAAGATTTGATGACGTCACTGATTTTTAGAACTTGTTCCTTTATTTTGGGCTCTGTTGGCACCACCAGCCATTTTCTTTGAATTGTTGTTTTTCCGTTGGCTAACCTAGCTGGTCACAGCAGAGGAAGACGGAGTGACTTCACCCAAGGTCAGATCTGAAAAAGTGCCTTCTGAGTCCTGCTGTCACCTTTGTTGATCACAGTTGGTTTTCCATAGATCTAGACACAATTAGTTTGTTTAGTTCATAGGTGATATTTTCTAACAGTGTCACACGATTCCATTATGCATGAAAAACGTCTTTTAGTTGAAAAACAGCACTCAAGGCGTCAGTAAGGGTTGCAGTTGCTGTGCTTCTTTCATCGTTGGCTAGGCCTAGATCTGTTTGTCTTCTTCAGGCAGAGACGGAGTTTTGCTGGACACAGCCCTTGGAAACTTCTAGAGCTGGGCAACCCCTCCCTGCCTTCTTTTTGCTGGGTTTGGTTTTATTCTTCACTGCTGTGGATGTAGTGTGGCTGCCCAAGCTTCTGGATCTGGTAAACCTGGTCATGGCTGTTGCACAGCTTCAGTAACTTAGCCAGCTGTAGATCTGGAGGTAGATCACATCCGCCATCTTGTCACCAGTCTCCAAAGTGGGTGTGGGTGTTTTTTTTAATTTTATTTTTTTTTTATATCGAGGATAATGGAATAAGCACTCTTGTGCATTATTACATCCAGTCCCCGTGTGTATGCAGCTTTGTAAATGTCATCTGTTCCCACCGGCACTCGATGGCGTACTCTTAGGAAAAGCGGAACAGAATTTAACTTGTGCACAAGACGTTCTGCGTGCGTTCGCACACGGGGCCTCGGTTTAAAGTCTCATCCGAAGGACTTTTGGGGAGAGTGGAGTCAGCACTGATGTTAACTCCAGAGGAAAAATCCTCTCGACCGGGAATCGAACCCGGGTCGTCAAATTGCGAGCGCAATGTTCTGACCATTAGGCTATATCCCGCCCGCCCCCCATTAGACCATGAGTGGTGGTCTGGGTGCTAGTTTCGAATGAGACCATAAACCGAGGTCCCGAGTGTTACACATATATGTTTTGCACATGTAAAGAGAGTTGTCCCTGGCAAAATTCTGTAGAAAAAAGCCACTCGAATAGGAAAACAAATACAGTTGCAGACAGGGAAAAAAAAAAGGGTAGGCGCTGCTCTTGTGGCGACGTGTTCTCCTCAGGGAGAGCAGCCCGAATTTCATGCAGAGAAATCTGCTGTGACAGACAGTGGTGTAAAAAAAAAAAAAATAAAATAAAATAAAAAAACCCAAAGTCCAGACCAGTGGTAGCGGTGAACGCCGGACATCAGGGTCAGCAGTTGTGCCTTACAGGATACAGGGGACGCTAGCGGTCAGCTCACAGCATCTGGGATGAAGATGGAGAGGCAGGATGGTTCCTCGACATGTGTCAGCCCCAGACGTCTTAGAAAAGAACAGCTGAACTAGTCTGTTGTTCTGATCATGTGTGATTGGAGGAGGGAGTTGTGTTTTTGTTGCTGGAAATTAAATTGGTTGATTATAGGAATTTGTGCATAAAAAGTAGTATTTTTGTGACTGAGAAAAATACTTTTTTCTGGGAAAAGTTGGGGGAAAATTATAAAAATTCTTTTTTTTTTAGCCCCTAAATTCTGGTGTGGTGTTACATTTCTTGTTGCGTGAACACATCTTTACACCCATTCACGCAGACACACAGTACCATTCTGTGACAAAAACACACAAAAATGAAAAAGAGATGTTAAAAAAAAAATGAGGCAAGGAAAAACAAAAAGAGGAATAAATAACATGACACCGGGTTGGGGAGAGAGAGAGAGTGAGAGAGGAGAGAGAGAGAGAGAGAGAGAGAGAGAGAGAGAGAGAGAGAGAGAGAGAGAGAGAGAGAGAGAGAGAGATGTTTTTTAAAGAAAAAAAAAATGATGGGTTAAAAAAAAATTATAACCAAAGAACGAAGTGAAAAAAACAAAACAAAAATGTAAACAAAACCGAAATGAAAAACAAACCCACAAAAACCCCAAACCAGCAACAATTACAACAACACACCCCTCCATCCTCAAGCAAAAAAAAACACAAAACAAAACACAGAATAAAAACCTCCATTTTTCTTGAAATCCTCAAAGAAACTTTCAGAAAAACTGAAGTCTCCTCCAAAACTCATGCTTGCTCTCCCAGAAGTGCTGTGTATGACAAGAGGCCTTTTGACAGGCATCGGCACTCTGAACACTTGTTACAGGCGCCTACACTCAGCTGTCAGCAGCCCTGTCTGCCTCTCTGTCTGTCTGTCTGCCTCTCTGTCTGTCTGTCTGTCTGTCCGTAGACCCCAGGATCACAAGACTCCCTGCAGTGTGGAGGGGGCAGTCTCTGTGTGTGGGGAGACTCTTGTTCCCTCTTGCCTCCCACAGCAAGGCCTGAACACTCTTTCTTCCCATGTCTCCATCTCCTGGTGGCTCCTGCAGCATCATCAGTGTGACAAGCCCCTTGGAGCTTGTGGGCTTTGGGACCACAATGTTCCTTCACGTTGGGTCTCTGTTGGCGGGCCATTTTCTGCAGGTTTTTTGTTGCTGTTGTGTTTTTTTGCTTGCTTGTTTTGTTGGGGTTTTCTTTTTTTTCATGATCACCGTTGTTATTGTCGTATTGGCAGGCACTTCTTGTGTTTGTTTGTGGGGGGGGGGGGGGGTTAAATAGTGTTTGTGTGTGTGTGTGTGTGTGTGTGTGTGTGTGTGTGTGTGTGGAGAGAGAGAGAGAGAGAGAGAGAGAGAGAGAGAGAGAGAGAGAGAGAGAGAGAGAGAGAAGGGGGGGAGGGGGTTCTTTTCTCATTGGTGAATGTGAGTGCTGTGTGGTTTTCAAAGGAAATCAGGACATGTCTTCTCTGCGAATCTTGGAAGTAAAGGAAACCTTTCTAGAGAAGTTTTTTTGTTGTTTTTTCAACCGCAACTTTGAAAGTGGCGGAAGAAAAAAGGCTGCGAGTTGAATCCTCCAGCAGGGAATTTTGGGAAGACGTCACTGAAAGCTTCCAGCTTCAGAAGAGCCTTGTCTCTTGCTTTTCTTTCCTCTCCTCTCTTCTTTCAAGGAAAGCAATGATGAACAGAGATCCTTTGTGCGTTTGAGAAATGAAGGTCGGTTGTTGTTTTTTCTGAAACATTATCTTTTTTGTGGAGTTTTGTTGTGAGAGCATTCACATTCACCTATCCCGTAGTCCCGTGGACCATGGGGGCACCACTGAAGATTCTGCAACCAGCTTCCTCCACTCCCCGCAGTCCTCTTCTTTCCGTAGTAAATCTGTCCACTCAAGGCCAGTCCCCCATGTTATGTTGTCTTCCCATCGTTTTTTCGTTCTGCCTCTTCGTCTCATTCCTTGTACTGTTCCCTGTAAGACTGTCTTGGCCAGTCCAAATGATCGTGTGATGTGTCCCTACCCTTTGATTTGCATTTTTTTTCACTGAAGTTAGGAGCTCTTCATAGGGTCTGATGGTGTTTTAAATTCTGGTTTTCACTCTCTCATTAGAGATGTAATCCCTGTGTGAGATAATAAGTTGTTTGCGAAAGCATCTCATCTCCATTACTTTCAATGTCAGCTTTTATGTCCAGGCTTCACATGCGTACAAAAAATATGGACATGATCAGAGAACGCATCAGTCTGATCTTGAAGCTGATGGCGATGTTCTTGTCGTTCCAGAGGACTTTCAGATTGGTCATTGCAGCTGTGGTCTGGGCTATCATGGAGAGAATTTCAGGTTTGGATCCTTCATCCGATACTTTAGCTCCCACATAGCTCCCACATAAATCATTTGAAGCTATTGATGGTCTTGAATTTTTTTACCATCTATAATTATGTCATTGCTGATGCCATTGGCACTATTTGTCATCAGCTGGGATTTCTCTGCACTACTCTGCATGCCATATGCTGAAGAGGCTTCATCAAGGTGATTTACCAGGCTGACTAGCTCTTGCTCTTCTCCAGCTAGGCCGTCGATGTCATCGGCAAAACGTAAGTTTGTGATTGTTCTGCCTCCAATGCTGACTGTTCCCTCATGATTTTAAAGTGCGTCAGCCATTATTCTAAGGAGATGTTGAAGAGGGTGGGAGAGAGGAGGCATCCTTGGCGCACTCCAATTGTGGTTCGGAACCAATCTCCTATGTTGTTGTTACAGTAGACTGCGTTGGTTGCCTTGTTATACAGGCATTCTATGGCTCTGATCAGGTTGGCATTGATGTTTCACAGCCTCATGGTTGCCCACATAGCTGCATGCCAGACTCTTTGGGACAGCTGCAGTGAAACTAATTTAAAATTCATTCATCGATTATATAAAAGAGCACTAAATCTTGTCCTGTTAAAATCAAGCTCCCTAACCATCAATGATTATAAGCAAGCAAATATTCTTGCATTTCAAAACAGACTTTATTTCAATAAAATTTGTACAAAAAGTTGTCAATGGAAATGCCCCTCCCAAAATCACCAATAGATTCAAAATTAATGAGCACAGACATAGCCATCTACTAACATTTCCCAGACCGAGAAATAATCTTTACAAAACAAGCTTCTTATATTCAGGTAGTGATTTATGGAACAAGCTCCCAAAACGTTTAAAATGTATCAAAAACAAAACTCAGTTCAAGAATCAGTTGAAAAATCACTTGATGGGCTTATGCAAAAATGTAGACTATAAGAACTTAATCATGAATCCAATCAGCCATGTCCAGATTGAATGTATTCCTACTTTCCTCCCCCCCCCAAAATCTTTCAGGTATGATTTAAGGTGACTGGAAATAATACACTTTGCATGCTATATATGCATGCGGAAGAGGGGAGGGGATATTTTTTTCTTTTTCGCTATATATGTATATGTAGAAGAGGGGAGAGGAGATTTGTGTTGTTGTTTTTGTTCATGAAAGGGTATAAAGGATGTATGTAAACACGTGGACAATTTGCAAATTGAAATACAGTGGAAAAGGAGAAAGTCAAATGGCTGACCTGATGACTCTTTTCATGCATTTTTTCTTACTCAGTTCAATAGGTTCAACATGTATGTTTTTTAAAATTTTAATTTATCTTATTGTTATTATTGATGGGATTAGTAGCCCTATTAAATCTATATTCTTTTGGTTAGTGGTTAAGACCTTGTTGTTTTTGTTTTATGGGGTTTTTGGGGGTTGATATGTGTATGGGTTTTTGTTTACTATTATAATCATTTTTCATTAGTATGATTGTGTCTGCAGTCTGTGCTTTTCCCCTTCCCGTTCGTTCTAACCTTTTTTGTGTGAGTGTTTTGTTTTGTTTTTATTCAGTGGTGATGGGTATTTTCATATTGTGTCGTTATTGTGGGTTTATTTGTTTCTTTTTTCGTTTTTGCTTCTTTTTTAATTAAAAAACAAACAAACTTTTGATAGATAGATATAGAGATATAGAGATATAAAGATATATATATATATATATATATATATATATATATATATATATATATATATATATATATATATATATATATATATATATATATATATATATATATATATATATATATGTGGGGGGGGGGGGGGGGGGGTAACTTTCGAGTGTTCTTTTTTCTTTTTCCCTTTTTTTGGGTTACTTTTTATCTATAGATATGTCTTAAGGAAGGAAGGTGGCAGGATGGTTAAGACGTTCGCCTGCCAATATGTAAACCGTGAGTTTCTGGGTTCGTACCCAGCCTCGCCCTTTCTTCCCAGTTTGACGAAAAAATCGAACTGAATGTCAAAGTCATTCGGATGAGACTAAGACTATAAACCGAGGCCCCGTGTGCGAACGCACGCAGAACATCTTGCACACACGTTAAAACCCTGTTCTGCCTTTCGGAAGAGCAGGCCATCGTGTGCCGGTAGGAGTGGATGACAAATTTTTTTTTTAAACCAGCATGCACACAGGTGTCGTGTTTAGACACCATCCTTGAGGGGGAAAAAAATAATGGGTAAGCTTTGCACTTGTGGCGACGCGCTCTCCCCGGGGAGAGCAGCCCGGATTTCACGCAGAGAAATCCGCTGTGTTATAAAGTGGTATATATAAATGAATAATTTTGAGGCTGTTGAATCATGTTAGTTAAACACTATTGGTGATTTGTTTATTTTTCTATTTTTTTCTAAATAGATGGCTTGATGAAAAAAAGCAAAGCAATGCTTATTCAATGTACCATCCGGGAAAAAAAATTGACTTGACTTGACTGTCAAACGCCTGCTTAAAGTCTACAAAGATGTGGTAAAGATCGTGTTGGTGTTGCAGGTATTTCTCACGGAGTATTGACAGCTGACAATCACAAGCTGTAGGGAAATTCTTTCATCATGCAAAACGATGAGTGCATGTTGTTGTTGTTGTTGTTTGTTGTTCTTCCCCAGCAAGAAACCACTCAGCAGAATATAATCTATATCAGAATATAATACATCTTCTAACTCATTTATTACACCATGACACCGTAAGTACACTTTGGATGAGAAGTTTGCGTGTATGGCTTTAAATAAAACAAACTCGCCACATAGGCAGCACTACTCCGACTTCAGAGGATTTTCCCGCCCCTCCTGTAATGAGGAACACAGGCTGTTTTGCCAGGAGCGAATCAGGGATGAAACCACTCCTCACAGATCTTCGGGTTTACAATCTCATCCCAAGAACTTTTGGGGGGCGTGGAGTCGGTACTGATGTTAACTCCAGAGGAAAAATCTTCTTGAACAAGATTCGAACCCGGGTCAGCAGTTCACGAATGCGTCACTCTAACCACCACGTTATTCGGTCCCCACGGGTGCGCGCGCGTGCGCGCGTGCGCGTGCGCGTGTGCGTGTGTGTGTGTGTGTGTGTGTGTGTGTGTGTGTGTGTGTGTGTGTGTGTGTGTGTGTGTGTGTGTATGTGTGTGTGTGTGTGTGTGTGTGTGTGTGTGTGTGTGTGTGTGTGTGTGTGTGTGTGTGTGTGTGTGTGACGAGGATATGTATGCACAGAGAAAGTGAGGTGGGGGTAGAGAGTGAGGTTGGGAGGAAAGAGAGAGAGAGAGAGAGAGAGAGAGGAGAGAGAGAGAGAGAGAGAGAGAGAGAGAGAGAGAGTGTGTGTGTGTTGTGTGTGTTTGTATGTGTGAGGTGGGGGTGGGAGAGACAGAGAGAGACAGACAGAGAGACAGACACTCAGTGTATAGCCGGCATAACATTCGTGTATTCTTAGCATATGACCACATCTGTTGCATCGCCACCACCACCCCTACCCCTTTCAATCCCATCCCCCCTCACCATTACTAACCCCCCTCCCCCTTCTCACCAGGCTAATTATTACCCCACACTAAACAAACTGTTAAAACACCAGACGTCCGAACAAACACACGCGGAGCATGTCGATACCATATGTGCCACATGCAGTCCCGCCAAACAAAAAGAAAAAAGACAGAAAAAAAGCCCAGATCAAATTTCTGTCCCCCACCCCCACCCCATTGCAGTGAGTTCCGCCCCCTCCCCACCCCCACACCTTTATGTTGTTTTGTTTTTCTTTGACAGCTGTGTCAGTCCTGATCTCAGTATCAGTACTCTGCTGGATCTGAGGTTTGTTGACACAGTGGCAGTGACCACTACGGTCACTCTTGTGGTCAGCAACATGCTGTTCAAGGTAAAGGTGTCCCATAACCTGTGTGGTCGTAGGGGAGAGAGGCATCAGAGACCTCAGCTTCTCTAGAGGCCAGCATATTGAGGGCGGCGCCCATCTCCTCTCCCTCACTGCTTTACCTTCCTTGACCCTAAATAGGACAGGTACCCATTTACAGCTGGGTGAACTGGGGAACTGTGCTGAAGCCAAGGCACGCAAACGGTCACCCATCCAATCGGTAACCACGCTCGATGCTGGTTAACCCTGGCTGGGGGAAAGCGAGTGCTCTGACCACTGAGCTATCCCGTCCAGACTGAGTGAGCTGCCCACCCGAGGTGGCGACCATCACAAAATCCCTCCAACGACCATCCCCCCGTGAACCTCCAAACCCAAAGGCTTTGACACAAAACTCCACACAGGCACAGAATTGTGTTGAGAAACCATATCTGAGGTCACCATGAGACCACAGCAATCAGGGCCACCGAATCAGAGGCAATTTTTATTATTGCATGATGACCAATGGTGATGAGGATGATGTAATGATCCTGCTGTGGAGGTGCATCCGCTTTGAGGCTTCTTGACAGGATTGTACTCTACGCTTACAGTCATAATGTTTTATATCTCGGCATCAACAAAGCCCCAGAGATACAGACACCTGCAGTGTTGGTCAGGTAATTTGAGCAACACTCTCAAATTCGCATCCGTAAAGTGGATGAAGCTCAACTGTGTGGTCCCAGTCTTCCCACTGAGCCCACAGCACACTCACTCTGGGTAGGATCCAGCCGTGTCCGAAAAAATCCCCATGACTTATTGGATTTAAACCCGTGACCTTCAACTTAGTAACCAAGACACTAACCACTGTGCAAAGGCGGCTGGTCCGACTTTGAAATGA
>CM060337.1:47819669-47859669 GCA_030674155.1 Stramonita haemastoma
CACACACACACACACACACACACACACACAGCCCGCACGCACGCACACACGCACGCACACACACACACACACACGCACGCACGCACGCACGCACGCACACACACAAACACACACACACACACGAAGGGGGGATGGGATAGCCTGTTGGCCAGAGTGATGCATTCGTGATCTGCTGACACGTGTTCGAATCTCGTTCAAGAGGATTTTTTCCTCTGGAGTTAACATCAGTGCTGACTTCACTTCTCCCAAAAGTCTTTCGGGTGAGACTAAACCGAGTTCTCGTGTGCGATCGCACGCAGACCATCTTGCACACACGTTCAAACCTGTTCCGCTTTTTGGAAGAGTAAGCCATCGTGCACCGGTGGGAACAGATGACATAATTTACAGAACTGCTTGCACACGCGGACTGGATGTAAAAAAAAAAAGCACTTGAGTACTTATTCCATTATCCTCGAAATAAAATAATAAAATGAAGATTAAAAATAAAATAATAAAACACCACTTTGAAATACATGAAAACCAAAAAACAGTAATATAAAATGTTCCATAATCAGCGGTGTTCGTTGCAGTCCTTCACAGTTAGGAACAGGGTATAGGTATGGAGGTAGGTCGGGGGTCCTGGGCTTTGTAGGTAGGATGTGTATCGCTTGGTCCCAGGCACTCGTGGGTTTAAATCCACACAAACACACGGAGACTTACGTAAAAAAAGCAAAAAAAAGCACATGATTGCTTATTTCATATCCCTGACATAAAAGAACAAATCAATCAATCAATCGATCAAACAACCAATGAATCAACCAATGAATCAACCAATCAATCAATCAATCAATCAATCAATCCAACACCATCTGCCTGCTTAGAATAAATATACTGAAAGGAGAGTAGCCTAGTGGTCGTTAGAGCGTTGAGCTCGCAATCTGATTGCCCGGGGTTGAGCCACTGCAGAGATACCCGTTTGAGGAGATTTTCCCCCCTGGAGTTAACATCAATACTGACTCCCCTCCCCTGCAAAAAAAGTCTTTATTCATTATTTACTCTTCCAAAACTCGGAACGGCTTTTAACGTGTGCGCAAGATGCTTACCGTGCGTTCGCACACAGAATCTCAGTTTTATAGTCTCATCCGAAGGACTTTTGGTGGGAGTGGAGTCGGTACTGATGTTATTTACTCTAGAAGAAAAATCCCCTTCAACGAGATTCGAACCTGGGTCAGCAGATAACGAGCGTATCACGCTGACCACCAGACTATCCAGTCCCTTTAAATGAAACTATCCGCCGAAGTCCTGTGTATGAACGCTGGCAGAACATCTCGCGCAAGCGTTAAAAAACTGATCCACATTGTGAAAGAGTTGGCAATTAATCGCGTGCTGGTAGGAACGGATGAAAAACAAAAAACAAAAAACTATGCCTTAAATAATTAAACACCATAACGTATGCACACTAGTTTCGTGTTCAGACATGATCCCCTGTCGGAGTGTGGCTGCCTTTGTCGTAAGAAAACGGTTTCATACACAAGTTCTCGCCATCGCTGAACAGAGCTCTGAGCTCTAGCCGAGGAGGAACAGGGAAACAAGAAAATAGAAAGAAAAAGAAGAAAAACTAGACTTTCTTTTTCTTTGGAATGCACAGATGTGTGACTCCTAATCCCTTTCAGGTTTTTCGGTTAAGGCTTTAAACCCAGGTCCCTGGGAGCAGCAACACATGGACAATCAATCCTGTTCGCACTTTAAATCTCATTCCTCCCTTCAAAGACCCCCACCCCCACCCTCCGAGAAAAAAAAGAGAAAAAAAAAACAAACAAAGCAAACAAACAAAACCAGCACAAAAACCATCAAAAAAAAAACCCCAAAACAAACAAAAACACCGAACCAAACAAAAAAGCTAAAAAACAAACAAAAAAGTCCCCCCCCCCCCCAAGAAAAAAACACAACAACAAAACACCAACAAAGAACAAAAACAAACACCAACCAAACCAAACCAAAACAAAAGCCACCCAGCTTGCAGGTACGAAAGGATAAAAAAAAAATCACCCACATCTCCCAACACACACACACACACACCAACACACACACACACACACACACACACACACACACACACACACACACACACACACACACAGAGCAAAGAAGCATAATGAAACACGTGTGTGCGCACACAAGATCATACAGACTAGTGTAAGGGAAACTACTCCTTTTACCAAACAAACTTGACACATCACACACAAAGGATAACGTCCCCCTACATTCCGCTTCTCCCCTCTTTCCATTATTTTTTTTTATTTATTTATTTATTTATTCTTTTATATCGAGGATAAGGAAATAAGCACTCATGTGCTTTTTTTTTACATCTAGTCCCCGTGTGTATGCAGTTTTCTAAATATTGTCTTCTGTTCCCATCGGCACACAATGGCCTACTCTTACGAAAAGCGGAACAGAATTTAACGTGTTGCGCGAGATGTTCTGCGTGCGTTGGCACACGGGCCTCGGTTTATAGTCTCATCCGAGAGACTGAGCGTGGACTATTGTCCGACATACAGGGTTATGAGAAGAAAATAAAAGAAAGGGAAGGACGACGGGAGGGGGGGGGGGGGGGACAGAAGGGAAAGCGGTGGGGGTGGTAAGAAAGAGATGGCCAGTTTTTCTTTTCATATTTCTTTCTTTTTTATTTTTTTAATTGTTTTTATCAACTAGATCTTTTATTTGTATTTATGTACAGCTTTAAATCAAGACACTACTCTCAGTGCGTGTGTGTGTGTGTGTGTGTGTGGTGTGTGTGTGTGTGTGTGTGTGGTGTGTGTGTGTGTGTGTGTGTGTGTGGTGTGTTGTGTGTGTGTGTGTGTGTGTGTTCAAGAAAAGTCAAAATGATCTGTATTGACTGAGGTTAAAAGGTTAATTTTCACAACTTTTTTGTTCATCCTGACCTCACGAGAAAAAATCAAGAAAACTGACTTAGAAAAGCACACAAAAAATAATTTTGATCAAAGAACTAAAAATGAACATGAGAAAAGAATCAAGACTTTACAATAATGATATGAAACAAAACCAAGACAATACAACATGTATTCAATTCAGACAGACAAGTTATAAAGAAAACAAGATGGCAAGAGTAAGAATAACAATTTACAAGAAAAACAGATGTTAAATCATTTTGAACCTGAAGAAATGTGGTCTTACAATGTTTCCATTATCAAGGGGAAGAATATCGAATTGTTTGTTTGTTGGTCCTGATCAGTGTATCAGGATTTATCTGATAACGTTGACAGCTCTTTGATGAAGAGGGCTTGTATGCTTTAGGTTTGTTTTTATTTATTTTTTCGTCTATTATCGAAGATAATGGAATAAGCACTTCTGTGCTTTTTACATCCAGTTCCGTATGTATGCAGTTTTCTAAATATTGTCATCTGTTCCCACCGGCACACAATGGCCTACTCTTACAAAGAACGGAACGGATTTAACGTGTGCGCAAGATGTTCTGCATGCGTTCGCACACGGGGCCTCGGTTTATAGTTTTTTCTGAAGGACTGTTTCAATCTGAATTTTGTTTCACTAGCATGTCCCGTAAGGTAGAAGCATAATCTGTAAGAGTAGACTATGTGCGTGGAAGAACTGTTTTTCGGACGTAGATTTTGGAAATCGAAGAAGCATCTGGCTTAAGATAGGCAGTTTTTCGGAGAAAAGTGGGTACAGTGCACGTAATGAAAAACGTAACAGCACACATAATGATGACGAATATATTTTTATAATAATGGTGCACCACGCCCAGTGCAGGGCCGCCCGCCACTGCAAAACACAAGAAAACGCCCCACAAAACACGGGTGCGCGCGCGGATGGTGCGCGCTACCCCCCCCCCCTAAGAAAAAGGGCGCGTTTTTCGAAAAGATGTGCAAAAAACGGTGGGTTTTAGCCGTTTTACCCCGATTTTGCCGTCACAGACCCCGCGGCACAAAAGAATATTTTTACTGTTTTGCGTACAAACCCCTTTAGCACATTGATTTGCGTGGCGCTGGACTTGCGGCGAACCACCGCCCTAGGAAAGGTAGCCCCGGCTTGAGAAAGCAGTTTTTTTGAAAGGGAAAGCGGGTTACAGTTACGCAAATAAAACGTACTGACCATAATGATAATTCATTACATTATCATAATCATCATCTTCATCATCATATCACATTAATTCTTCTTCTTTTTCTTCTTTTTTATTATCATCGTCGTCGTCGTTGTTATTGTTATTGTGTTTTTATTTCATCATCATCATCAGCCTTGTGGATGGTACATAAATAGGTAGATTACATCTCTATTACAGTTTAAAAAAGATCTATGTAATTTTAACTCAAAGGGCATTTTTGCAGCAATTTTGATTTTGCGGGACAATTTTTTTGTAAGGACCTTCTAACATGAGCAGAATTCACCCGATCTCTTCCTGCTGTGGACAACTTTAGCTGGACATACAAACTTTTTAAATCGGTAAATACATTAGACAAATCAAATTTTGCACATAAAGTTCTGTGAATGTACAAACACAATTATGAATATCAACCAGCGTTATCACTCAGTTTATTTATCAACCAGCTATGTTACACACCAAAAAAACGGATAGTTTATACGTGTTTGTGTTTGTATATATGAGTTTCAATTTGGATTCATTAATTCGTAGTAATTCCATCTTTGTGACAGTTTTGTGGCGTGAAGAGCGTGTGGAGGAAAAGTTGTGAAGAATACTGATGTCCTCACTTGCCAGGAGTGAGAAGTTGAAAGTGGCGTAGCGAGAAAGAGGGGAAGGGAGAGCAGAGAGAGAGAGGAGGGAAAAGGAGAGAGTGAGGAGACGAGAGTGAACGAGGAGTGGAGGGGGAGAGAGAAGAGAGAGAGAGAGAGAGAGAGAGAGAGAGAGAGACACAGAGAGAGACACAGGGAGACACAGAGACCAGGAACAGGAGAGACAGCACAGAGGAGACACAGAGAGACAGAAAGACAAAGAGAAAGACAGAGAAGAAGAGAGTGACGAGAGAGAAGAGAGGGGCATCGATCTTGTATTATATCCACATTTGTAACACAATATTCATGAAGAACTTGAACAAAGACTGGTCAAGTTCGTTTTTATTTCAATACTTCTTTAGCACCACGTTTATCAGGTTTTGAACTGGTTGAAGATAACTAAGTTAAAAGGCATCTTCAAATTACATCGTCCTCAAAAAAAAACCAGTCAACAAAGTATTTCAAAACACCACAAAACACATCTGTAAACAATAATTATCATCAATGAAACCTATAAGCTCACAATGTGACCAAACTTAACAAGGAAAAGAAAACTCCGAAAAGCATAACAACAAACAAAAGAGCAAAATTGCAAAAAGAAATATCAAATAGGAGCGAAACAGCATTTAAGGTTATACAAACCAGTTTTAAATCAAACTCAATACATTAAAAGATAAAAATATATACTAATAAAGATGAAGGAGAAAATGCAATTATTCAGGACTATGGTACATAAAGCATTACAAATCTATAAGCCATAACATTCATAAGAAAAATAATAATTCCATGTTTATGTTTTTGTGTGTGTGTGGGGGGGGGGGAACAAGCAAAGAAGGCATAAAAAGGGTATAAAAAACACACACAATCCCCCCCCCCCCCCCCCCCCCCCCCCCCCCCCCCCCCCACACACACAACCCCAAACATAAATACCCTTAAACAAAAAAACTAAATAAAAATCATCTCAATATTTAAACGGTAAAAATCAATTTCAATTCAACATAGGAACCAAACACATATACAGTGACAAGTCTAGTATAGCATATGTGGGAGTGGAAAGAAAGGAAAGGAAAGGAAAGGAAAGGAAAGGAGAGAGAGAGAGAGAGAGAGAGAGAGAGAAGAGAGAGAGAGAGAGAGAGAGAGAGAGAGAGAGAGAGAGAGAGAGAGACACAGAGACAGAGACAGAGAGACAGAGCATCTTCAAATTACATCGTCCTCAAAACAAACCAGTCAACAAAGTATTTCAAAGCACCCACAAAACCCTTCTGTGAACAATAATTATCATCAATGAAACCTATAAGCTCACAATGTGGCCAAGCCTAACAAGGAAAAGAAAAACCCCGAAAAGCAAACAAACAAAAAGAGCAAGATTGTATAAAAGAAATATCAAATAGGAGCGAAACATTTAATGTTATAAATACAAACCAGTTTTAAATCAAACTAATTACATTAAAAGATAATATATATACTAATGAAGATTAGATGGCAAATATTCAAGACCATGAAACATAAGGCATTACAAATCTATGTCAAAACATACATATAGAAAATAATACATTCCATGTGTGTGTGTGTGGTGTGTGTGTGTGTGTTGTGTGTGTGTGTGTGTGTGTGTGTGTGTGTGTGTGTGTGTGCGTGCGTGCGTGCGTACGTGTGTGTGTGGTGCGTGCGTGAGGGGGGGAAACAAGCAAAGAAGGCATAAAAGGAAAAAGACACGCACGCACATAAAATACAAAACAAAACCCCTTAAACACAAAAACATTAAATACAATACGTATCTCTATATTTAAACAGTAAAATACAATTTCAATTCAAATTTCAATAAGAACCGAAACTTTCCTATCCAATAATAAGACTAGGATAGCATATGTGGAAGTGGAAGATGAAAAAAAAAAAAAAAGGTCATCTTCAAATTACATCGTCCTCAAAACAAACCAGTCAACAAAGTATTTCAAAACACCCACAAAACACTTCTGTAAACAATAATTATCATCAGTGAAACCTATAAGCTCACAATGTGGCCAAGCCTAACAATGAAAAGAAAAATCCCGAAAGCAAAACAAAGAAACAAAAGAGCAAAATTGTATAAAAGAAATATCAAATAGGAGCGAAACATTTAAAGTTATACATACTAGTTTTAAATCAAAGTCAATGCATTAAAAGATAAAAATATACTAATGAAGATGAAGGAGAAAATGCAATTATTCAGGACGATGGTGCATAAAGCATTACAAATCTATAAGCCAAAACATTTATATGAAAAATAATACATTCCATGTATGTATGTATGTATGTATGTATGTATGTATGTATGTATGTATGTATGTATGTATGTATGTATGTATGTATGTATGTATGTATGTATGTATGTGAAGGGAAAAAAACAAGCAAAGAAGGCACAAAAAGGGAAAAAAACACAAAAAACTCACACACATAAAAAAACAAACATAAAAACCCTTAAACACAAACAAAATAAATAAAAATCATATCTCTATATTTAAACAGTAAAATTAAATTTGAATTCAACATAGGAACCAAACACCTACACAGTGATAAGTCTAGGACAGCATATGCGAGAGTGGAAGGTGGAAAGAAAAGGGGAGAGAGAGAGAGAGAGAGAGAGAGAGAGAGAGAGAGAGAGAGAGGAGAGAGAGAGAGAGAGAGAGAGAGAGAGAGAGAGAGAGAAGAGAGAGAGCATCTTCAAATTACATCATCATTAAAAAGAAACCAGTCAATAACATATTTGAAAACATCCATAAAAACACTTCTTTAAACAATAATTATCATCAATGAAACCTATAGGCTCGAAATGTGTCCAACAGTCTAACAATGAGAAAGAAGAAAACCGAGAAGCAAAACAAAAAAACAAAACAAAAGCAAAAGCAAAACAAAAACAAAAAAACAAAACAAAAAAGCAAAAGCAAAACAAAAACAAAAAAAAAACAAAAAAACTGTGTATATAAAAATATCAAATAGCAACGAAAACAGCATTTAAAGTTATACGAACCAGGTTTAAATCGAGCTCAATGCATTAAAAATATCATATATACTTTTAAAGAAGAAGACTGCAATCATTCAGGACGATGGTACACAAAGCATCACAATTCTTTAAACCAGAACATTCATATAATGAAAATCAATACATTCCAAGGGAATAATAAGGGGAGCCATTACTAAGAGAAATACCCAAACAAATAGAAAAAAAATGTGACTACAAGCAGGCAAAACACGTCAAGATAATAGTATGTATAGAAACATTTATATAAAAGATTGTCTAGTAACTAGACATAATCTAATGCACTTTCAATAGTGTAATACATGATGGAAAATCAAGATAATATTTTCAAATAATAATACACATAAAATACAAATCCTAACACAGCAACTAAGACAGTTTTACTAAAAAAAGAGAGTTGAGTTGATTGCCAATAACATGGATTTCAAATAACATACAAGTGCTCAGTTCATATACTATTCAAAACATGTAGTGGGGGTTTGTTGTGTAAATAACATACAAGTGCTCAGTTCATAAATATACTATTCAAAACGTAGTAGGGGTTCTGTTGTGTAAGCATATTAATAAGTATTTTTGAGCTGAAGGGGGAGTCAGGCTTTCCCCAATGCTCTGACCAGCAGTGACGTGACAATGACCCACTGACTTTTTCTCTGATTGAATTCTCATACCAGTTTGAAATTATCTCAGACCACAATGACGTGTTCATTCCAACAAACTTTTAAAACATTGAAGAGACAAAAAGCTTAATTCTGGCCATGTTATCTTTACAGCCAGAAAGTACAGATGCTTGAACAATTAAGTGCAAAACATCAGCTTAAAAAAAGTTGTCTACAACTGTTCAGTCACGGCATATTTCTCTGCGTGGGCTGCTCAGAGAGAGCCCCTCGCCACAAGAGCAGTGCAGCCATTTTTCTTCTTTCTTTTCCAGGATGCAACTGCATTTGTCTCCCTATCAGAGTTGCTGTTTTGAACATAATTTTGCCAGGGACAACTCTCGATGGAGTATTATTTTTTTTTTTTTATTACTTGAACTAAAAAAATTATGCCACAATCGGAATCTCGGTTTATCCTCATCCGAAAGACTAGCACCCAGACAACCACTCATGGTCTAATGGATGGGGGAAAAGTTTGGGGCCTAAACGGAATGGAATCACCACACACTTCCAATAGGGACTTTTGACCGCTTTCTAGGCAGGCGCGTTACCTCTAGACCACCGATCCACTGTCTTAGAAAGAGGGAGATGTACAAAGCTTGGTATTTTCATCAGGAAAAAGTCAGTTAGGTAGTCAAGCACCATTGGTGTGGACTCACCACTAATTATAAGGTATAACATTAATTTTGTAACTGTACAATTATGTTATACATATAAGGCAGAAAAAAATAAAAGCAAGTCATGAAATACAAGAAAAATCGAACCAATGCTGGTTACAAGAAACTCTTTTGCTGCTCCTCTAAAAACATGCACCATTTCCCTCCCTCATTCTGTGGGACAAACTTGGAATTTTCAATAATTATACAGGTGATGGAATTGGGCTGTAAACAGTTTATCCACACCTTTTGCAGTTGGGATTCAAGAACAGCTAATCTGGATTGGAACAAAAAGAATATTTCAACATTAAAGCAAACAATTTAACATGCTACTGGCAAAGGGGGTTCTACTTCATCCTTTCATGGAAACAGAAATTGAAAAGCAGCTTTAACCACAATATATCTAAAAAAATAATGCACACACAATTTTGACTCTGAAATAATAGGAAATAGGGCGGGGAGGGGAGAGCACACTAAGTGGCTTAAGTCTACCAGATACCACAAAACCACTGAATAATTTCACAAAAAACCGGATAGGTTAGGGATATGTCCCTTAGGTAAAAAAGTAAAACAAAGCTAATACAGGCAGCAAGCTTCACACATACCACCCTTCTTTTGAAGGTGAACAATGCGGGCATTGTTTGGAATGGTTACATGCCAGTAAACTAGTCACAAAATTACCAAGTTAAGTGGAGACATTTCAAGCCTCTAAAAGGAATTTTGAAAGATCAAATGCCAAGAAAAAAATACGGAACATGTAATTTTAAATGCATTATGTAATTCATTCATGGGCAATGCCAAGTTTGGAAAAAACAAAAGAAAAAAATCAGTAGTAAACTGTTTCACTCTGCTTCAATACTTAAAACTGAATACATAAAATGCAAACATAAAAAAAATCGCCTTTTGGCAATAAAATCTAAGATAACTATACAAAAATTACTTTTCAATAGAAAATAAAGCTAGGGCCTACAGGGAAAAAATGGAAAAGCCAAACACTTTAAATACAAACTAGCTGTCTACCAGCATTTCTTGATGAAAGACATTTTTTCAATATTTAAACACCACTAATTATAAGGTATAACATTGTTAATTTTGTAACTGTACAATTATGTTATACATATAATACAGAAAAATATAAGCAATAACTCATGAAATACAAAAAAAATCAGAGCAATACTGGTTACAAGAAACATCTTTTGCTGCTCCTCTAAAAACATGCACCATTTTCCTCCCTCATTCTGTGGGACAAACTTGGAATTTTCAATAATTATACAGGTGATGGAATTGGGCTGTAAACTTCTAATAATTATACAGGTGATGGAATTGGGCTGTAAACTACTAATAATTATACAGGTGATGGAATTGGGCTGTAAACTTCTAATAATTATACAGGTGATGGAATTGGGCTGTAAACTACTAATAATTATACAGGTGATGGAATTGGGCTGTAAACTACTAATAATTATACAGGTGATGGAATTGGGCTGTAAACTACTATTATACAGGTGATGGAATTGGGCTGTAAACTACTAATAATTATACAGGTGATGGAATTGGGCTGTAAACTACCAATAATTATACAGGTGATGGAATTGGGCTGTAAACTACTAATAATTATACAGGTGATGGAATTGGGCTGTAAACTACTAATAATTATACAGGTGATGGAATTGGGCTGTAAACTACTAATAATTATACAGGTGATGGAATTGGGCTGTAAACTACTAATAATTATACAGGTGATGGAATTGGGCTGTAAACTACTAATAATTATACAGGTGATGGAATTGGGCTGTAAACTACTAATAATTATACAGGTGATGGAATTGGGCTGTAAACTACTAATAATTATACAGGTGATGGAATTGGGCTGTAAACTACTATTATACAGGTGATGGAATTGGGCTGTAAACTACTAATAATTATACAGGTGATGGAATTGGGCTGTAAACTACTAATAATTATACAGGTGATGGAATTGGGCTGTAAACAACTAATAATTATACAGGTGATGGAATTGGGTCGTAAACAGTTTATCCACACCTTTTGCAGTTGGGATTCAAGATCATGCCTATTGGAGTCGGAAAAAGGAGATTAAATTTACAATTAAAGCAAACAATGAGTCGGAAAAAGGAGATTAAATTTAACATTAAAGCAAACAATTTAACATGCTACTGGCAAAGGGGGTTCTACTTCATCCTTTCATGGAAACAGAAATTGAAAAGCAGCTTTAACCCCAATATATCTTAAAATATTGAAATATAAATTTTGACTCTGAAATAATAGGAAATATAGTGGGGAGGGGAGAGCACACTAAATGAAGGGAATTAACTGCGTAGCTTAAGTCTACCAGATACCACAAAACCACTGAATAATTTCACAAAAAAGTCATTTCAAGCCTCCAAAAGGAATATTGAAAGATTATATGCCAACAAAAAAAAACGTAACATGTAATTTTTAATTCACTATGTAAATCATTCATGGGCAATGCCACATTTGGAAAAAATCAAAAGAAAAAAATCAGTAGTAAACTGCTTCACTCTGCGTTCAGTACTTCAAATTGAATAAATAAAAATGCAAACATAAAAAAAATCGCCTTTTGGTTATAAAATCCAAAACAACTATACAGAAATAACGTTTCTATAGAAAATAAAGCTATGACCTACAGGGAAAAGAAAAATGGAAAAGCCAAACACTTTAAATACAAAACTAGCAGTCCACCAGCATTCCTTGATGAAACTTTTTTCTACTTGAAAAATGGATTCAAAGCAAAAATTAAAAAAAAAGCACTGCAGTCAATTGTTTCGCAGAACTACTTGTAAAAAGTTTGCAATCATTCTAAACCATTTTCTTTCTACTTTTATACACGCTTCTTCAGAGCTCCAAAGCCAAAGCATATAGAAAGGCTGAACAAAAAACAAACCAGCCTGTACCACTCTGTGTCATGGCAGTGATCTGCTAGAATACATTATTTTACAACATTTGCGACACTGGAGTTTTGGAATTCACACATTTGAAGTAAAGTCAACATTTTGCAAAACAATAGCGCTAATGGACACAACAGATACAGTGCAAAGATTGGACAAAATGACTAAAAAGCAAATAAAAAAATCATGTAGCAATGAATAGTGGTTGATGTGAAATCTGTCACTTTAGTCTCGCTAACACAACCAGGTTTTTTTGTGGGGCCTCTAACGTCTTTGCCCACTGATTTTTTCCTTCATTCTCTTTTCCACCTTTTACTGTTCTTCATCGATGATTGTGGCTTGTTTTCTTAAAATTACATTGCCTATCTCCCCCCCCCCTTTTCCTTTCCAGGTTGAACAAAAAAGCAAAACAAAGTTATCATAGAGTACACTTGTAAGGACAATGGAAATCAAAGACTGCTGGGAGAGATGCAGATGGAGCAGTCTATCAATGGGCTGGGAGTGCCATGACCTGGGTAATGGGCATGTCTCTGACCTACAGCAAAGCACTAGGCAAGAGGGAAATCAGTTAACAGGATACACCAATTCCAGATGCCTGCAATCTTATGCTCACAGAATCAAGGGCAACAGTTTTCTTATTCAAGGTTTTGTGAAAAAAAACAACTAAAAGGGAAAATCTTTTCTCATGTAAGGCTTTTAAGATGTACACAGAAAATGTTTTTCGTACTAGAATACTGCAATTGTGTTTCTGTGTGTGATATTCCAACGCTTGCTTCATATCCCCCCTTTCCAAAACTATGAAAAATCAGTCAATAATGGTTACAGCTACAAAGCCAACAGTGGCACAAGTTTCTATAAACCATACACAGAAAACTTAAAATGGTGACTTATTTCAGTAAGCACTATTGTTATTTTACAACACCAAAATAACACACACAGCACACAGACACACACACAGAGGTTGACCTATGGTATAAAATTCCATAGGGCTTTGCTGGCAGCAAATACTCCCACACACAATCTCTCTCTCTCTCTCTCTCTCTCTCTCTCCCTTTTCTCCCTCCCTCCCTCTGCCCCCACGGACTTGAACGTTCTACCTCGGGGTTTTTATCAAAAATAATCACACACACACACACACACACGTAAACCACTTGTAAACACGCACACACGTAAACACACACACGTAAACACACTTGTAAACACGCACACACGTAAACACACACACACACACACACACCACACGTAAACACACACACACACACACACGTAAACACACACACACACGTAAACACACACACAACACACACGTAAACACACACACACACGTAAACACACCACACACGTAAACACACACACACACACTTTCATTCTTAAACTAGCACCCCTACTTCTGGTTTTGAACATTTTTTTCTAAAATGCTCTCCCCTTGAAATTATCCTAGCATGTTTTCTAAAACCAGCTATCTCTACTGTTTGTGTTCCAGTTATTTTCCCAAATGCTCTCCACCCTCCCCTGAACCTAATGACAGTTTGACTGCCTCCCCCTATCCCTGTACAATAGAATACGATCATAAATACTGTATCTAAAAATAAAACCCCAAACAACCGAGTTTGCACTTTAGAAAACTGAATTTGAATATATTTTATCAATTTTTTTTTTTATTGTTTCAAAAACACGATTAACTCATCCCCATCCTCAGCCATTACACCTCTTTCCCCATCTCTGTGCTATATACCTGAACATTCAACACCCCCCCCCCTTCCTAGCATTCTTTTCCCGAAAAGTCTAGCATCCCTGCCCCTACCAACCCTAGCAGTAGTATCTTCGATATATTCTTTTATCCCTTCAGTCAGGAAACGGCTGCCTTCATGGCAGGCAAAAACGGCTGCATACGAAAACATCTGACCATTGAGGAACCTTATAGCTCTTGCTAAGGAACCATTTCTTTCTATATAAATACTGGTATTTGGTTGTGATCATTTTAAAATCCTTTTGGCGCCTTTAAATCTGTGATCAACACTGTTCGCTATGCTTTTTGTTTTGTTTTTGAAAGTGTGCTGCAAAGCAGTTCTGTGCTTTTCCATTTACTCTTAATAAACGATTCAAATCAATTCCTTATAACCCCAAAGAATAAAGTGTTTAGCCAGTGTGTCAGCATATACCATGTTGTCTACCTGCCTTTTGTGTCCACATGTGGGGCCAGGGTTAAGAGTTGAGGTTAGTGTTAGAATTAGTGTTAGTTAACAACAGGGAAGGGTTGTCTGTCAGATGGTCAGTCTGAATGTTAGAACGAATGTGGACACAATAGCACATAGAATAATGGTATGTAGCTATAGACACATTGGTATTTTCCTTGCTTATTATTATTCTACCGACCACAACGGCTATATGTATTTTGCAATGGTATGGAGCTTTAAACCAGAGTCACCTGTTTATCAAAAAGCAGATGGTATGCATTGGACTTCGGGGTCGTGAAAATTCCAGTTCTATCACTAAAAGAAGAGTTTAGAATTGAAATACTTTGAACAAGTTGCATCCACTTAAAAAACCGAAAAATTAATGTAAGATCCTCGGCTTCGGAGTTGGAATGCAGCTACCTTAATGGTTGGCAAAACCGTTGCTAAGCACCACTGACTATTAGTTAACCTCGGAGCTCTGGCCTAGGAACTTATAAAAAATAAAATTCTATCAGCCAGCCCACTTATTTATCCCGCTGCTCTAAATGTGCATACTCACCCCTCCTAAACAACACTGTCCCCTCCCTCCCCTCTCCTTCCAATCTGATATCTCCTCCCCACAACTATACCCTTCACACACACACACACACACACACACACACGGACACACACACACACGTGCACGAACGCACGCACACACACAAACCACCACAAAAAACACACACAAAATTATACACGCACACACACACACACGCACACGCACACGCACGCACGCACGCACACAACCACCACAAAAAACAACACACACCAACACACACACACACACACCAACACACACACACACCAACACAAATATACACAAACACAAATACACACCAACACAAATACACACACACACAAACACAAATATGCACACAAACACAAATAAATACACACAACACACACACAAACACAAATACACACACACACACCACAACAAATACACACAAACACAAGTACACACACCTAAACACAAATACACACATACTTTTTAGTGGATACACACACACCCAGCTCCACCACCCCCACCACCACCCCCGCTGTCACCATCCCACAACACATCACAACACAACACATCACAACACGCATCTCTCAAAAAATTATCTAACACTAATATTTTAGGAAATAAACGTATTGATGAAATTTAGGCATTAACACTGAATTCGGATTGCAGCTACCTTAAAGGTGGGCAAGAACAGTCCCATAATAATGCAGAAATCTGTTGGTAAACCTCAGAGCTCTAGCTGAGGAAATTGAAAGGGGGGGGGGGTGTCTTTTTTTAACTGATTGCAATGAAGGCAAAAACAGCAAATCATAAAAATCTATTCCAATCCAATCTTGTTTATAACTCCCCCGACCACAGAGACCATATTGAGGGGGAGGGGGGGGCGTTATCACCTTATCAAATATCAATTTAAAACTTCGTAACTATGCACATTAAACCTAGGGCTAAAATTCAACCCTACTGACGTTCCTTGTATCAACCCCTGGTCAACCATAAGGTCAACCCAGGACAGTCAGAACATGTTCCTTGGAGAGGCGCAGTCCGGTGACAGTTTTCTTTCCGAGTTACTGGAAAGTCCTTTTCCTTGACTGTAGTGATGTCCCGATAGAGATGTCCTCAGAATGTCGTCACATCTGAAAAAAGAACAGAGAAAAAGTTGTCAGACTTGCTTAGGGACCAAAAGAATGGATTGGGAAGGTAGATGTAAAAAAGGGAAGAGTGGACAGTTTAGGATATTTTTCTTGAAAAGGAGGCTTCATACAACTTAGATATTTTTCTTTAAAAGGAGGCTTCATACAACTGACAGATATTTTTCTTGAAAAGGAGGCTTCATACAACTTAGATATTTTTCTTTAAAAGGAGGCTTCATACAACTGACAGATATTTTTCTTTAAAAGGAGGCTTCATACAACTTAAGATATTTTTCTTTAAAAGGAGGCTTCATACAACTTAGATATTTTTCTTTAAAAGGAGGCTTCATACAACTGACAGATATTTTTCTTTAAAAGGAGGCTTCATACAACTGACAGATATTTTTCTTTAAAAGGAGGCTTCATACAACTG
Organism: Stramonita haemastoma; assembly: GCA_030674155.1. Lineage (NCBI taxonomy): Eukaryota > Metazoa > Mollusca > Gastropoda > Neogastropoda > Muricidae > Stramonita > Stramonita haemastoma. The sequence continues at coordinate 47,835,949 of CM060337.1, forward strand.
ACAGATATTTTTCTTTAAAAGGAGGCTTCATACAACTGACAGATATTTTTCTTTCAAAGGAGGCTTCATACAACTTACAGATATTTTTCTTTAAAAGGAGGCTTCATACAACTGACATATTTTTCTTTAAAAGGAGGCTTCATACAACTGACAGATATTTTTCTTTAAAAGGAGGCTTCATACAACTGACAGATATTTTTCTTTAAAAGGAGGCTTCATACAACTGACAGATATTTTTCTTTAAAAGGAGGCTTCATACAACTGACAGATATTTTTCTTTAAAAGGAGGCTTCATACAACTGACAGATATTTTTCTTTAAAAGGAGGCTTCATACAACTGACAGATATTTTTCTTTAAAAGGAGGCTTCATACAACTGACAGATATTTTTCTTTAAAAGGAGGCTTCATACAACTGACAGATATTTTTCTTTCAAAGGAGGCTTCATACAACTTAGATATTTTTCTTTCAAAGGAGGCTTCATACAACTGACAGATATTTTTCTTGAAAAGGAGGCTTCATACAACTGACAGATATTTTTCTTTAAAAGGAGGCTTCATACAGCTTACAGATACTCTTGGATATCATCTTTTTGCAGCCATACCAAAGAACTGATAACTTAGCATCTGTGGCCCGAATGACAACCCAATATTTAAAAAAGGATTCTACATAAATGTATGCACAGAATCTTTGAAAAGAAATAGTGAATAGAAATAGTTACAACTGGAATATTTTATTCTATACCAGTACTACTAACAAATTGGCAGGACAAATACAAATGCTAACACAGAGGGGATAGTCACCAATGCTTTGAATTTGTATACCTCTAAGTCACGGCAGATTTGTCTTCGTGAAATAGGGGCTGCTTCGCCACAAGAGCAGCGTCACCCATTTTATATCCTATCTGCATGTGTAGTTTTTCCTATCAGAGTGGCTTTTTCTACTGAATTTTGTCAGGGACAACTCTCTTGTTGCCCTGGGTTCTTTCATGTGCGCCTAATGCGTGTTGCACTCGGGATCTCAATTTATCGTCTAATCCAAAATACTAGTATCCAGACCACCACTCAGTCTAATGGATGGGGGGGGGGGGGGGGGGGGGGGGGGGGGAGGGATGGACACCAAGCTGTTACCTGATCATGTGCTGGTAACCGACAAGTGGTGCTGGATGGCCTGTCTGTTCTTCGCCACTTGGTTCCTGTCCAGTTGTTCCTGTCAGCAGTTAAGAAGTCATCAGTGACAGGAAAATGTGGAATGTTAGCTCATATGCTATGATCTTATCTTACCACTTCGAAACAGAATAAATTCACAATTGTTCTTTACTGCCAATAACGTGTTTCAACTCTTCCTTTGTTACCTCAAATATTAAAAACGCTTTAGCACATGACTTTGGAACAAAATAAATTCACAATTAATCCTTAAAAGACATCACAATATTTTCTTTTTTTAGTTGAAATGTTCAAAACGATTTAATTTTATGTGAATACAACAAAGTTTATGTGAATACAAAATAGTTCGGAATTATTCTTTAAAAGACATCACATTTTCACTCTGTTTTAAAGCTAAACTTTTAAAAATAATTTGATTCCATTTTGTCAACAAAAGTTTCATAAGATCTGTTTGCAAAATTATCCCTTTTTTTATATTCTTTTGCTTTGATTAGCCGAAATAATTTTCAAAATGATTTGATACCATGTAGCAAGAAAACAACATTTTTTTTAGAAAGGCAGAACAGAAAGAGGAGTGGAGGGAACTGGTTGCCAAGTCTTCTGGGGTGCCCCCACGGTCGCCAGCCTAAGGGATGGATAGATAGCAAGAAAAGTAATTTACAACTATTCTGTAAAGACGCTGTTACAATTAACCTTTTGCTTAACTTGATAAAATATTCAAATAGTTATCCACATTCAGTAACAATTTACATTCAAGAACCCTTTTTCTGAAAGCAGCATTACAAATTGTGCTTATCTCAATTTCAATATTTGGAGCTTATCACTCTGATTCAATGCAAAATCACAAATTGTTACATTTCATATTTTACTTTATCAGCTGAAATATACCACTTACATTCCTGTCTTCAACAATACCTCTCTTCCAAAGCATGCCCCCCCCCCCCCCCCCCTGCCCCAGTTCAGGATGGCTGAAAGAAAACCTGAGGCACCTGGTGGTTCCAGTCCCATAGCCCCTGACAGCAAGGGAGTTAATCACTACCATTCACAGCTCAGAGGATTTTCTTGGCTGTATACTATATTCACGTCATCATGTTACTATGAAAATAATTCAGTTTAAAATTACTATTTACATACTTTAATTTTATTTTAATCTATTTTTAAAAATAAAAATAAACACAAATATAAATACCTTATCTAGTTTTCAGAGAAGGCAGTTCATGATGGCTGCCCTCCCACACTTCAGGTCACTGGCACTGATTCCACACCCAGAGCCCTGAAAGCAGTAGACTTGATCAGTAGACTGAAAAATTCTAGTTGTATTGGCTCCGATATGATTTAATTTCTTCTGACAGATTTCACCATGCTTCTTGCCAATTCATAGTCTAATTTGATTCCAGCTAATTTATGGATCTCAATATTCAAATAATAGAGTAGGACAAGTTATTTTAACTAAACACACTATATCACTACATTTTTCAAACAGTTTTCAAACAAGGCTTTACTGTCCACACAATCACGATACTCTCCTCTCCAGAGTTAGAAGCTGCCATGTCTACCGCAACCAAACACCACACGATCTTTATACCTACAAATCCTAACTCGTTTTCTAAAAGAATGGGAACTCGAGTCTCAAACATAAAACTCCGACCAAACAAAAATGACACCTGTAAAAAATTGATACAGAAAAGAGAATTAAAAAAAATCATAACTAAAAAACACGATATATGAATCATATATGAAATTAACAAAATCTCAATTATAACGGTTAAGTACTTACAGACAGATGCTAGGATTTATTACTTATTTAATGCAGCAGATGACTCCAAGGCGATGATCAGCAGAACCTGGCCCACTGGTGAAGAGTTCAGGATGATCCACATAATGACTCGCCGCCAGGTTAGGACCCAGTTTAATAAAGGAGGGGAAGGACAAGGAGACGATTTAGGAATGGAAGGAATGACCAGTTCACAATACTTCATGAAAACTGTCTCAAAGCCGTTGTAAATGGGGATATTATTATCAGACAAAGATACCTATCAGAAGTGGAAGGGGATAACCATGCCGCAATACCTCACGGAAGACTGTTACAGGTGGGGACATTTTCAGACCTAAGAAATTCTATCAGAAATGGAAGGAAAATGACAAGTCACAAAACCTCATGACCCAAGTCTCCAAGCCATTGTAGGAAGTGATGGTGTGTTCAGATGAAAAGGTAGATCACTGTCACCCAGATTGCTCTCAGATTTCTTGCTCCATTTTTTCCCTATTTTATTTCAATTTTATTTTTGGTTTTTATTTTATTTTATTTTATCTTATTTTGTTTTGTTTTATTTATTACATTTTATTTCATTGTTTTAGTTTTAATTCATTTTAGTTTAGACTATTTATTACTTTCAAGTCACTTTATTTTGTCTTATTTCATTTTATTTCAAGTTTACACTAAACATTATTTTGTTTTATCTCTGAATTTAGATATATATCATTTTATTTTGCTAGATTTTATTTCAGCTTTATGATATTTTATCTTTATCTTTAACAGTTTTAGTTGATGCTAATTTTTATTCGAGCAAGAAATACTGATTGCAATGGAAGGCGCCCAGTGATCATTAGAAGACAGCAGACAGGGAAGCTTCAACACTGACTGAACCAAAGCTGGACACAGAGACTGACAAAAGCAGGACAAGAAACAAGACGTGAAGATGACACACAAAGAATGGAAGTTAAACACAAAGATGGAAGTTAGACACAAAGACGTGATGATGGACACACAAAGACTTGAAGTTAAGACACAAAGACAAACCCAAAGCCAGGACAGAACAACAAAGGGCAAAATCTGACCAGAGTAAAGGGAGAATATTACACAAGTAAAATCTGTAAATCAGCTGAGCAAGGAAGCATCTCACTGTCTGACTGGCAAGCTTTGCATTCCTGATAACCCAATGATGAACGCCTAGCTAAACTGCTGCAAACTGGAGTCCACAAAGAAACACCGAGGGATTGGCGATAACATACTATCCATAATTATTCTTACGATAAAGGATTGACTTATGTGCCAGACCCCAAGAAAGCAAAATCCTTTTAAAATTTTGGTGCAATTTTCTTCCTACCCTCTACTGTCAAACACGGGCCTAACAAGGCAAGATCCTTGTGAATCATTTAAGTCTGGCTTCGTGGTGTATGTAGGTTGAAAACTCATGCCAAGTTTCTGAAAATGTAAAAAATATGTGGTAAGTAGTGTGCAGTGTCTAATTGAAAGGAGAGAGAGAGAGAGAGAAGGAGAGAGAGAGAGAGAGAGAGGAGAGAGAGAGAGAGAGAGAGAGAGAGAGAGAGGGAGAGAGAGAGGGAGAAGAGAGAGGGAGAGAGAGAGGGAGAGAGGAGGGAGAGAGGGAGAGAGAGGGAGAGAGAGAGAGAGAGAGAGGAGAGAGAGAGGAGAGAGAGGGGAGAAGGAGAGGAGAGAGGGAGAGAGGAGAGGAGAGAGAGGAGAGAGGGAGAGAGGGAAGAGAGGAGAGAGAGGGAGAGAGAGGAGAGAGAGAGAGAGAGAGAGAGAGAGAGAGAGAGAGAGAGAGACAGAGAGAGAGAGACGAGAGAGACAGACAGACAGACAGAGAGAGAGAGAGAGAGACGAAGAAGAGAGAGAGAGAGAGAGAGAGAGAGAGAGAGAGAGAGAGAGAGAGAGAGAGAGAGAAGAGAGAGAACAGAGACAGAGAAGAGAGAGAGAGACAGACATGAGAGAGACACAGAGAGAGAGACAGACATTGTGTGTGCCCTTGCGTGCACGCATCTGTGTACCACCGGCGTCATGTTAACATTTCCGTAGCCAAAATGCGGCTCCCGGAATGGGAGAACACAAAGAGTGGCATAAGCAAAAATCATTATTGGAGAACCTGCAAGCTCTAGCGAAAACGTTAAAAAAAAAATTCACGAATTAACATACTGCAGAGTACAGCATTACATTTTTACAGGTAAAAACCCGTTAGAAAAACTTATTTGAATAATTTATGAACAGAATAAATAAGGCAAAATTATCTACATAGAATAATAGTCCGCTTAATATGAAATAATTCATGTAAAGGATTTTCTCCCGTGCAACTCCCCCGTATTCATGTACAGAAAACTGGCTTGATTATAAAACACTGAAAACGCTGCCAGCGTTTTTCACATAATTTGCTGGATCAGTTTTGTTCTTCAGATAGTTTGGCAGCAACGTATTGCATTATGAAAATACCCCAAGTTATATGTCAGGTTCCGAGCTACCCAGTTTTTTCTCAGACTAGAATGCTCGAGACATAGCTGACCAGGCTGTGTTTGAATGGAGGACTTAGCAAAGAAGGTTTGACTAAATTTACAAAACTGCATGCACACGAAAACAATGTAAAAACCCACGAGTGTTATCGTTTATATTCTGGAAGTCAATATCTTAAAAAGTACATGAAGAAATCTTGCCCCCCCCCCCCCCAATGATAATAATCTAAGCAACATTTCTATACTACCTGAAATACTAATTCCTCCTCCCCATGAATCACGAACAAAACAAACCAACACTTCACAACAAAAAACAGTAATTACCTGTAGCCTCGGGGTGAAAATGGCGCTATGTGGCGACGATGCATGGTGTGGATTTTCTGCATGACTACATACAACACGCTCTGGTTCAGTTGTCGCTCAATAGTATCATGGGGCATCAGTGTTGATGGTGATAACTTCTTGTGTTTTTTTTTTCTTTTGCTTTGTTTTTACATCACTGGCTGGCTAACTGGCTGGCTTCTTTCAGCTTGCTGTTCCGTTGCCTTTCCGGACTTGTTGCTTCGCAGGCCTGCATGTGCATTTGCTTGCTGGCTGATGTTGGGTCTGTGTTACTGGGCAAGAAAATAATACGCTAGAGAGGAGAACAGAAAAAGGAAGAAACAAAAGAAGAGAGAGAGAGAGAGAGAGAGAGAGAGAGAGAGAGAGAGAGAGAGAGAGAGAGAGAGAGAGAAAAGAGATTTGATTGATTTTTTATATCGAGGATAATGGAATAAGCACTCATGTGCTTTTTTACATCCAGTCCCGTGTGTATGCAGTTTTGTAAATGTCACCTGTTCCCACCGGCACACGATGGCCTACTCTTACGAAAAGCGGAACAGGATTTAACGTGTGCGTTAGAGAGAGACAGACAGAGCGAGCGAGCGAGCGGCGAGCGAGAGACGAGAGAGAGAGAGAGAGAGAGAGAGAGAGAGAGAGAGAGAGAGAGAGAGAGAGAGAGAGAGAGAGAGAGAATGTAATATTTCACGAGAGACAGAGACAAAGAGAGAGACAGAGAAGGCAGAATGCCCCGGGCCTGACTAGTGGGGGGCTTAACGGCAGTGTAATGCATTTTCCTTCACAGGACAAAGAGCAATACCCGATGTCTGAGCGTTTGATAAAGATACAGGGAAAACTGCCACATCGTCGTCATTATCTGTGCCACTTTATATCTGGTACACACAACACAACATTTGGTATTTTGGTAACACAATATTCTGCCTGTGCTTCGTTACTTTTTCATACTTGAAATAAAAACCACACAAACTAAAACCAGCACCATACACAGGACGAAATCTTACCTGTAGGCTCAGGTCAAAATGGCAGAGCAGCCACAATGCCACACAGAGTCTCGTGCCGTGGTCGCTCTCAGTTTGTCGAATGTTCGAAATGAGAGGGCTGAGGCTGCTGGGAAACTCGGTTCCCATAACCCCCCTCTAGGGGTGAACACTGTTATTTTGCACGTGCTTCACGGATCAGCAGCATTGACAGCAATATAATGTTAGATGGGAGAGTTCAAGTCTCTCTCTCTCTCTCTCTCTCTCTCTCTCTCTGAAACTTCGGATGAGACTTGAAACCGAGGCCCCGGGGGCGAACGCACGCAGAACATCTTGGCCACTCGTTAAATCCTGTTCGCTTTTCGTAAGAGTAGGCCATCGTGTGCTGGTGGGAACAGATGACATTTACAAAAATGCATACACACGGGGACTGGATGTAAAAGCACAAGAGTGCTTATTCCATTATCCTCGATATAAAAGAATAAATCAAATCAAATCAAATCAAATCAAATCAAATTAAATTAAATTAATCTCTCTCTCTCTCTCTCTCTCTCTCTCTCTCTCTCTCTCTCTCTCTCTCTCTCTCTCTCTCTCTCTTCTCTCTCTCTTCTCTCTCTCTCTCTCTCTCTCTCTCTCTCTCTCTCTCTCTCTCTCTCTCTCTTTTCTCTCTCTCTCTCTCTCTCTCTCTCCTGTAAAGCAGACAAAAGAAAAGCTCTGAAGTCAGAGTGTGGCTGCCTATTGGGCGAGGTACTTGGAAAAGAGTTTCTCATGCAGTGCATCCCATTATCCTCGATATAAAAGAATAAAATAAATAAAAAATATATAAAACGTATACTGACGATATCACAATGATTCCCAAGTGTGATGAGTTCAAGACAAAAGTGCCTTTACTGGGTGACCCCACAGAGTGTTAAGCTGGGGAACGCAGCAGCAACAACACCTACAACAACAGTAACAACAACAACCTGACCAATGAGTCATTTTGCTGTGACCGGCTATTTGGGCATGATCTAAAAAAATCAACACATCAACACAAAATGATAAAAGCATGCAAATTTTATAGGATTAAAAAGTTTATTATGTGTAATTTTATAGCAGATCAACTTTTTTCATGCATGCTTTTCATATTTTATGAGATACTTTTTTATGATCTTACCAAGAAATCAGAAAAAGAAAGCATATGTATGCTGAACTGGCCACCAGCAGGAACCAGCCCCACCCTAACCCACAGGAGAAAACGAGTTGGTTTCACAGCAGTCACGTTCCCTCAGTCTTGTTTTGTATAGTGCTTTAAGTCACGGCCGATTTCTCTACGTGAAATTCAGGCTGCTCTCTCTGGAGAGACCGGGTCGCCACAAGAGCAGCGCCTCCGATTTTGTTTTACTGTCTTCAATTTTTCCCCAATACGAGTGGCGTTTTACTACATATAATTTTGCCAGGAACAGCTCCCTTGCCGTGGGTTCTTTTACGTGCACTAAATATGTGAAGCATACAGACCGTCGGTGAACATTAATTCTCCATTTTACATTTTACACCACTTTAAGTCAAAGCAAATTTCTCTGGGTAAAATTCGGGCTACTCTCCCCGAGCTAAGAGAGCACGTCGCCACAGGAGCAGCGCCACCAAAAAAGGTTGCCAACAGCATCCAGTATTCCCAGGCGGTCACCCAGCCCAATTCTAACCGGTCCCGACACTGCTTAACTTCGCTGATCAGACGAGAACCGAAACTTTCAGTGTGGTATGGCCGTTGATTGTCTCATCTGAAAGACTAGCACCCAGACCACCACTCAAGGTCTTTAGGATGGGGGTAAAGTATCGGGACCAAACGGGGATCGGACCACTATACAGCTTGAACCCGTACTTTCCGCTTTCTAGGCAGGTGCGTTACCTCTAGACCACCGATCCACCGAAGCACTTTGAAACCAAATGTTTGTCTACACATCAAGTAAAGGAACAAATACATGTCACAGAACACAGGTCGCTTTAGGCTACCATGGGGTAGGTCACAACACACACACACACACACACACACACACACACACACACACACACACACACACACACACACACACACACACACATGCACACACACACAAGCCGAAAAGAAAAAACATTTAAGGCGACTTTCAGTTAAAAGGAGGTAACAACTTTTACAGGAATACTACATCGAAGTTTCCCAGTAGTTTCCCCTGGATTAAACGCCGCGAAATTGAAGTTGACCTGGGTCCATGAAGTCCTGGGTTCGAATCTCGGCGGCGTCTCGCCAATTAAGGGTGGGGATTTAAAAAATCTCCCAGATCAACTTCAGGTCCAGACCTGCCAGTGCCTTAATTCAATTCGTGCATTTACACATGCAGAAGATCCCAATTCTGCACGCTAAAGATCCAGGAATTCATGTCAGCGCTCGATGGATTACGGAAATGCGAATTTGGCTACCTTCAATGAGGGCAAAAACGGTCACATAAAAAAAAATCTCACTATTTGTGAATGATGAATATCTAGCTGAAGACGTGCATATTGATTTGATCTTCCGTATGTGTATATATACGAGGGAAATTAAGGCACTGGCAGGTCTGCATTTGAAGGTAACATGGAAGATCATCAATATTCCACCCTTAATTCACCAGACGCTGCCGAGATTCGAACCCACGGTTTGATGGACCCCTGGGACTGAAATCGAAACATCTAGCTAACACGTCGGTCATGTGTATGCCTCTCTCTCTCTCTCTCTCTCTCTCTCTCTCTCTCTCTCTCTCTCTCTCTCTCTCTCTCACCAATGTGTGCTTACGGGAAAGGATGACAACATTTACAAAATTGCATTCGGTAGCCTGCATAAAATCTCACAATAATGAAAGCACTCTCCACGACAATCGAAAAAAAATCGACAACTAAAGCCACTCTCCATGTCGGACAGATACATTTATATGAATATTTGATTCATTTTTATAGTGGATATATCCTATAATGAAAATATTCATCATCTTGGTGGTCTTTTCTGCGATTTAAACGATGACATCTCGGTAAGAACGACAGAAATCCAAAGGGACTGGTAGTCATCAGGCAAGTTTTTCAAATTAACTCCCCTGCCTTTATGAATTTTAGTAACCCCAAAGAAGGCAACAGCGTTCTTCAACCATGGGAGAGAATTTAGAAGCTGTGCGCATGCGCGTGAATTAACTCCCATGATAGAGTCAGCCTTTATGAATTTTAGTCACCCCAAAGAAGGTTAGAGTGTTCTTTATCGAGGGGGAGACAATTGGAAAGTGTCGACGTTTGAGTGAAGTGTGTCGTAGTGTGCGAAAAAGAAAAAAAAATCTATTGCGAATTTTTTTTCTCCTGATTTTGCCCTCTTATATTTCTTGCGTTATTTTTGCAAAAAGTAGATATCAACAATGCAGCCAATATATTATTGTTACGCACTCTGTAAGAAAAGTGAGGCTAGAGTGAGGGTTAGTATACATGTGTGTGCCTTGCACACCTACTGGGAACCAACAGATAATTTTGATATCATAAGTTTTCTTTATGTGCTGTAGAGTGCCTTAAAATGAATGCACAGGCATTAAAATGACTGTAGTGCATAGTTTCAGGTTAAAGTTGGGCCTACTGCTTACGAATCAGACATAGCCACTCTAATCAAATCCTAATAACCAGTATGAAACAAATGCATTTTTTGGGTATAGAGACAACTGCTTGATAGAGGGATTACTAATACATGAAAAAATATGGTGTGTAACAACAAAGTACAGGGCTGCGCCACATGCACACACAACACAAAACGTACATACAAACACGAGAGCGCAAACGCACACACCCCCTCAAAGAATAAGGGGCAATTCGAGGAGATGTCTCAGATGTGACAAAGGACTGGTTTCCGTACCGACATACCCCGATTTTTGCACAGTAACAGAGCCCACAGCACCAAAAGAGTGCTCTATTGTATCCATAAACACTTAACCAGCATCTTTTAATTTATACCACTTTATGTCACAGCAGACTTCTCTGGTGAAATTCGGGCAAGGAGAGCGCGTCGCCACAGGTGTAGCGCCTACCTATTACTTTATTTTTCTTTTTCCTATCCGCAACTGTATTTGTTTCCGTATTAGAGTGGCTTTTTTCTACAGAATTTTGCCAGGGACAACCCTCTTGCTGCCGTGGGTTCTTTTACGTGCGCTAAATAATGATGTGTAGCACACGGGACTTCGGTTTATTGTCTCATCCGAAAGACTAGCGCCCAGACCGCCACTCATGGTCTTTAGGATGGGGGTAAAGTTCGGGACCAAACGGGATCAAAACTTTTTTTTAAAACACGTGTGGCGTCGGTCTTCTGGCGACATCATAGCCCCAAAGACGCCATCCTGCCCTGAATATAGCAGTTTTGTCGGAATGCAAGCTGGTGCAGAGTGCGCAATAAAATGTAGAAGTGCACATACTATTAATGACAATGATAAATAATATAATGCACCACAGCAAAGTGCAGGGCCGCCACAATATACATACAGACAAGACAACGCACACACGAACAAGTGCAGGCACGCTAGTACTGGCTCCCGTAAACACCAAACTCAGGAAAAAGGCGCGTGTTTTCCAAAAGACGTCACAAAAAGGACGTTTCAGTCCCATCCTACCGACTTCTGCCTCAATATAGCATGTGTTCCTCACGCTGTTGTCTGCCTTCGTACAGCATGTTGTCTGCCTTCAGTATAGCAGTGTTGTCTGCCTTCAGTACAGCAGTGTTGTCTGCCTTCAGTACAGCAGTGTTGTCTGCCTTCAGTACAGCAGTGTTGTCTGCCTTCAGTAAGCAGTGTTGTCTGCCTTCAGTATAGCAGTGTTGTCTGCCTTCAGTACAGCAGTGTTGTCTGCCTTCAGTATAGCAGTGTTGTCTGCCTTCAAGTATATAGCAGTGTTGTCTGCCTTCAGTACAGCAGTTTTGTCTGCCTTCAGTATAGCAGTGTTGTCTGCCTTCAATAATTATAGCAGTGTTGTCTGCCTTCAGATATAGCAGTTTGTCTCTTCAGTATAGCGTGTTGTCTGCCTTCAATATTAGCAGTGTTGTCTGCCTTCATATAGCAGTGTTGTCTGCCTTCAGTATAGCAGTGTTGTCTGCCTTCATATAGCAGTATTGTCTGCCTTCAGTATAACAGTGTTGTCTGCCTTCAGTATAGCAGTGTTGTCTGCCTTCAGTATAGCAGTGTTGTCTGCCTTCAGTATAGCAGTGTTGTCTGCCTTCAGTATACAGTGTTGTCTGCCTTCAGTATAGCAGTGTTGTCTGCCTTCAGTATAGCAGTGTTGTCTGCCTTCATATAAGCAGTGTTGTCTGCCTTCAGTATAGCAGTGTTGTCTGCCTTCAGTATAGCAGTGTTGTCTGCCTTCAATATTACGGTGTTGTCTGCCTTCAATATAGCAGTGTTGTCTGCCTTCAGTATAGCAGTGTTGTCTGCCTTCAGTATAGCGGTGTTGTCTGCCTTCAATAATTATAGCAGTGTTGTCTGCCTTCAGTATAGCAGTGTTGTCTGCCTTCAGTATAGACGGTGTTGTCTGCCTTCAATAATTATAGCAGTGTTGTCTGCCTTCAGTATAGCAGTGTTGTCTGTCTTCAGTATAGCGGTGTTGTCTGCCTTCAATTAATGTTTAGCCAGTTGCGTTGTCTGCCTTCAAGTAATATAGCAGTGTTGTCTGCCTTCAGTATAGCAGTGTTGTCTGCCTTCAGTATAGCAGTGTTGTCTGCCTTCAAGTATTAAGCAGTGTTGTCTGCCTTCATATAGATTTGCTATAGCAGTGTTGTCTGCCTTCAGTATAGCAGTGTTGTCTGCCTTCAGTAATTAGCAGTGTTGTCTGCCTTCAATAATTATAGCAGTGTTGTCTGCCTTCAATATTATAGCAGTGTTGTCTGCCTTCAGTAAGCAGTGTTGTCTGCCTTCAGTATAGCAGTGTTGTCTGCCTTCAGTATTAGCAGTGTTGTCTGCCTTCAGTAATATAGCAGTGTTGTCTGCCTTCAATATAGCAGTGTTGTCTGCCTTCATAAAGCAGTGTTGTCTGCCTTCAGTATAGCAGTGTTGTCTGCCTTCAGTATAGCAGTGTTGTCTGCCTTCAGTATAGCAGTGTTGTCTGCCTTCAGTATAGCAGTGTTGTCTGCCTTCAATAATTATAGCAGTGTTGTCTGCCTTCAGTACAGCAGTGTTGTCTGCCTTCAGTATAGCAGTGTTGTCTGCCTTCAGTATAGCAGTGTTGTCTGCCTTCAGTATTAGCAGTGTTGTCTGCCTTCATAATTATAGCAGTGTTGTCTGCCTTCAGTATAGCAGTGTTGTCTGCCTTCAGTATAGCAGTGTTGTCTGCCTTCAGTATAGCTAGTGTTTGTCTGCCTTCAGTAATTACAGCAGTGTTGTCTGCCTTCATAATTACAGCAGTGTTGTCTGCCTTCAGTATAGCAGTGTTGTCTGCCTTCAGTAATTACAGCAGTGTTGTCTGCCTTCAGTATAGCAGTGTTGTCTGCCTTCAGTATTTCATTAGCAGTGTTGTCTGCCTTCAGTAATTAGCAGTGTTGTCTGCCTTCAGTATAGCAGTGTTGTCTGCTTCAGTATAAGCAGTGTTGTCTGCCTTCAGTAATTAAGCAGTGTTGTCTGCCTTCAGTATACTCAAAGCAGTGTTGTCTGCCTTCAGTATAGCAGTGTTGTCTGCCTTCAGTATATTCAATAGCAGTGTTGTCTGCCTTCAGTATAGCAGTGTTGTCTGCCTTCAGTATAGCAGTGTTGTCTGCCTTCAGTATAGCAGTGTTGTCTGCCTTCAGTAATTAAGCAGTGTTGTCTGCCTTCAGTATAGCATTTGTCTCTCAGTATAGCAGTGTTGTCTGCCTTCAGTATTAGCAGTGTTGTCTGCCTTCAGTATAGCAGTGTTGTCTGCCTTCAGTATAGCCTTCAGTATAGCAGTGTTGTCTGCCTTCAGTATACATGTCTGCTTCAGTATAGCATGTGTCTGCCTTCAGTATTCAGCTAGTGTGTGTCTGCCTTCAGTATAGCAGTGTTGTCTGCCTTCAGTAATTACAGCAGTGTTGTCTGCCTTCAGTATAGCAGTGTTGTCTGCCTTCAGTAATTAAGCAGTGTTGTCTGCCTTCAGTATAGCAGTGTTGTCTGCCTTCAGTAATTATAGCAGTGTTGTCTGCCTTCAGTATAGCTGTGTCGCTTCAGTAAGTTATGCAGTGTGTCTGCCTTCAGTATAGCAGTGTTGTCTGCCTTCAGTATAGCCTTCAGTATACAGTGTTGTCTGCCTTCAGTATAGCAGTGTTGTCTGCCTTCAGTATAGCAGTGTTGTCTGCCTTCAGTAATTACAGCAGTGTTGTCTGTAGCAGTGTTGTCTGCCTTCAGTATAGCAGTGTTGTCTGCCTTCAGTATAGCAGTGTTGTCTGCCTTCAGTAATTATAGCAGTGTTGTCTTCCTTCAGTAATTATAGCAGTGTTGTCTGCCTTCAGTATAGCCGGTTTCAGGCCCCTCCTACCTTGACTTTGGCACAGTCACAGACCCCACTGCACCAAAAGAGTGCTGTACTATATGTATACACACTCTACTGGTATCTTTGATATGCGTGGCGCTAGTCTTGTGGCGACTGCTAAATACGTGTACACACACACACACACACACACACACACACACACACACACACACACACACACACACACACACACACACACACACACACACAGATTGATTGATATATTCTTTTATATCGAGGATAATGGAAAAAGCACTCTTGTGCTTTTTTACGTCCAGTCCCCGCGTGTATGCAATTTTGTAAATGTCATCTGTTCCCACCGGCACACGATGGCCTACTCTTACGAAAAGCGGAACAGGATTTAACGTGTGCGCAAGATGTTCTGCGTGCGTTCGCACACGGGGCCTCGGTTTAAAGTCTCATCCGAAGGACTTTTAGGGAGAGTGGAGTCAGCACTGATGTTAACTCCAAGAGAGAGAGAGAGAGAGAGAGATCTTGCTGTGGTGTTTGGTGGTTGGTTGTTTTTTTTCAACAGGAAAGCCCTCTTAATCAAGGTGGCAGGTGTACCGAAATAACCACCCAATCACAACAGGTCCGCCACCAACACACAACTCCCACTAACTATAAATACTTTTTGTTGCAACTGCTCTGCCCATACAAACCTATCTAAAAGCAAGCCACACCCTTCAACCCCCCCCCCCCCCCCACCTCCTTTCTCTCCTCTCCTTGTCTGTTTCCACTCTGTGTGTGGTGACTTGCTACCATCTACAGCAGCAGTAAGCTCCTCCCAAAACTAAGGGGCGTTTTTCCAAAAGATGTGACAAAACCGGCCGGTTTGAGTCCTGTCCTACCCCACTTTTTGCACGGTAACGAGCTCATGGCACCAAGAGAGAGAGCGGTATATCTCTGATATGCCTGGCACGGACTTGTGGCGACACCACAACTCTAAAGAGGCCCAGACTGGCTTGAATCTAGTCAGTTTGTCAGAGGGAAAGGCAGTACAGTGTAGGCAATAAAACGTTGTGGTATTAATATCAATAATCATAATATACTATAGTATGATGCACCACAGCAAAGTGTAGGGCCTCCGCCACATACACGCACACACACACACACACACACACACACAAGAAAAGGCACACAGAAACACCAGCGCGAGCGCACGCAAGGGCGCATGGACACCTCCCTCCCCCCAAAATAAGGTGCGTTTTTCCAGAAGATGTGACAAAACCAGCCAGTTTGATTCCCGTTCTACCCCACTTTTTGCACTTTTTAAAATTTGTAAATGTAGCATTGCACAGTAATAGAGCCCACGGCACCAAGAGAGTGCCGTACTGTATGCATACACACTTTACCAACATCTTGGATATGCGTGGCGCCGGAAATGTGGCGACACCATAGGCCCGAAGAATACAACCTGGTTTGAATCTGGGGAGTTTGTCGGAAGGAAAACTGCTGCAGAGTAGGCAATAAGCGATATAAAAGAATAAATAAATAAATAATAAATAAAATACATAAATAAGCGGGCAGGGTGAGGTCCTCAGCTAGAGCTCCAGATTCACTGAAGGACATAGTTTTTGGATGTGACCGTGTTTGCTCACCTTGAAGGTAGCCGCATTTCGACTTCGGGTGTATGCTGGGTATGTTAGTGTTTCCGTAACCCACTAAGAGCTGATTTGATTTTAGCATGTGTAATTGTGTGATCTTCTGCATATGTATATTAAAGAATTCAATCAGGGCAAAGGCAGGTCTGGACTTGAAGTTGACCTGGGAGATTGTAAAAAACAAAAAATCCCCACCCTGAATTGGCCAGACGCCGCGAGATTCAAACCCAGGACTTCATGGACCAGGTCAACTTTCAACTTTAACCCAAGGGAAACTACCAGGTAACTTAGAAGTAATAGTTCTGTAAAAGTCGTTATTTCCCTTTAACTGTAAGTCGAATGTTTCTCTTTTCGGCGTTGTGTGTGTGTTTATTTTATTTATATTATTTATCTTTTATTTTTTTTTATTTATCTATTTATTAATTCATTCTTTCTTTCTTTCTTTTATGTCAAGGATAATGGAATAAGCACACGTGTGCTTTTTTACATCCAGTCCCCGTGTGTATGCAGTTTTGTAAATCTTGTCATCTGTTCCAACCTTCTGGCAATTCTTTGCTAGAAATGAATGTTCTCCTTGTCTATCACTCCCTTTGTTTCTGTCTTTCTCCTCACCACTTGATCCTCTTGATCCTCTCAGACATACTGTTTGGAATGTCACTGCATTTCCCCAACGATTCTTACAGGAATTGCGAAGAATTGAAGAGAAGAATTGAGAAGAAGAAGAATAAGAAGAAGAAGAAGAAGAAGAAGAAGAAGAAGAAGAAGAAGAAGAAGAAGAAGAAGAAGAGTTGTTAAAAAGAAGAATTCTGAAGAACTGTGAAGAAGAAGAGTTCTACAGAAAATAAGAAGTCTGCAAAAGAAGAATTCTGAAGAAAAAGAATTCTCAAAAATTCTGAAGAAGAAGAATTCTTAAGAAATCTGAAGAAAAGTTCTGAAGAAGAATTCAGAAGAAGAATTGCGAAGAAGAAGAATTGCGAGAAGAATTGCGAAGAATGGAAGAATTGCGAAGAAGAATAATTGCGAAGAACTGCGAAGAAGAATTGCGACGAAGAAGAATTGCGACGACGACGACGACGACGACGACGACGAAGAAGAAGAAGAAGACGAGAGAAGAAGATGAAGAAGAAGATGAAGAAGAGAGAGATCAAATTAAATCAAAATTTTATTTACAGATGGTACATTGAGTAAGCAATAAATTTGTTTTTTTTCATCAAGCCATCTATCTAGCTAAAAAAAAACAACAACAACAAAAAACCAACAAAACAAACAACCAACAACAACAAAAAACCAAACAAAAAAACAAAGATACAAAAATCAAAAAAGAAACAAAGAAATATACATTAAAAAAAACAACATATATATATATATATATATATAAAGAGAGAGAGAGAGAGAGAGAGAGGAGAGAGAGAGAGAGAGAGAGAGAGAGAGAGAGAGAGAGAGACTGAGATAAGAATGAATAATTATTATTTCAGGGTACAGATGTAAGCATCAAATACTGTTTTTCATCCGGCGGCCTGGCCTGATCAGGGAATAAAGCTAAGACCCCCCTCCCTACCCCTACATACCAGCATCACCACCAACAGCAGTTCAACCAATATTTTAAAAGAAAAAAAAAGGGATACATTCAACAAAACGCGTCATCCTAACTGGATACACTAATAACTATTTAAACAAACGTGTGTGTGTGTTTGTGTGTGTGTGTGTGTGTGTGTGTGTGTGTGTGTGTGTGTGTAAGCGGGGAAAACAAGCAAAGTAGGCATAAAAGGGAAAAAAACAGATAAAAAAACCCCAAAACATAAAAAAACCTTTAAATACAAAAAGCTACGTGAAAACACATCTCTATATTTCAATGGTAACATAATTTGAATCCAACATAAAAACCAGAGAGAGAGAGAGGAGAGAGAGAGAGAGACTTGAACTGTCCTATAGTAACATAATATTACTGTCAGTGCAGTAGCTGATTCGTGAAGCACGTGCAAAATAACCGTGTTCACCGCTAGAGGGGGGTTGGGTGGAGCGGGTGGGAACTGAGTTTCTTTATAGCCTGAGCCCTCTGCCTTATTGACATTCGACAATGGAGCCACCTCTGCACAAGAATCTGTGTGTGCGTTGTGGCTGCTCCGCCATTTTGACCTGAACCTACAGGTAAGATTTGTTGAGTGTTTATGGTGCTGGTTTTATTTTTCATGTTTGTTTTTCAAGTATGAGAAAAAACTGAAGTACAGACAGAATAGCAGACTATTGTATCGTGGGTATCAAAAATAAAAGGGCATATATTATGGTCAATGTGCCGCAGTTTTTCCATTTCTTGATGGAATGCTCTGATACAAGTATTGCTGTTCGCCATATGAGCGAAAATGCGTTGCGCTGCCATTAACACCCAACAAGCGAGGCCTAGCAGGTTCAGTTTCAGTGTGGGAGAGAGTTGTTAGATTTTAAGTATTTCTGGATAAACAGTCAGAAAATTGGACCAAAAGCAAAAACCAACAAGGGAGGTGACAGGGAAAAATGAACAAGGCCAAAACGGAGGAATAAAAAGGAATTGTTTGAAGAAATTTCCTGAAGACAGGAGTGCTATTCATATGACAGGCCCCTCCATATCCCAAGGGGAAGTGTTTCCCTTTGTTCCCCCACAGTGATTTAGTTTATATAGGATGCGAATTACATGACCATTTTTTCGTTGATCAGCTAGTGCTGTGAGGTTCACAACAGTGAGATGTCTGTCTGTGACCCTCTTTTGCCCACCATGAAGGTAGCTGCATTCCGACTTTGAGGATGTTTAATCAACCCAGTGTGCACATCTTCGCTTTGATGCTTTTCTGTCTGTGGGGCTGCTTTTGTTCGTTTTTCAGATGCTTTCGGGTTTTTTTTCCCGATCTGCCTTTTGTCTGTAGTTATTCTTTTCCTCTTTATCGGTTTTTATTTAATTTCGCTCATGCCCCTTTTCCTTGCTTTCCTTTCACTTTAATATTTTGTGTTCTACCTTGTTCTTTCTCTTCTTTGTGCCCCCCCCCCCCCTCTCTCTCTCTCTCTCTCTCTCTCTCTCTCTCTCTCTCCCCTCTCTCTCTCTCTCCCTCTCAACAAAATTGCATCTCTCTCCCTCTCTATCTCTTGAAACAAATGTCTGTGTGTCTGTCTGTCTCTTTCTTTTCTCTCTCTCTTCGCTCTCTCGCTCTCTCGCTCTCTCTCTCTCTCGCTCTCTCGCTCTCTCGTTCTCTCGTCTCTCGTTTCTCTCTCTCTCTCCTCTCTCCCTCTCTCTCTCTCTCTCTCTCTCTCTCTCTCTCTCTTCTCTCTCTCTCTCTCTCTCTCTCTTTCCTGTCTTTCTCTTCTTTTCTTTCCTTTCTCCTCTCCTTCCTCCTCTGATCCTATCCCCATCTCTCCCTTCCTCTTCCTCTCTCCTCTCTCTCTTCTTCTCTCTCTCTCCTCTCTCTCTCTCTCCGTCTCCTCGTCTTCTCTCTCGTCTCTCTCTCGCTCTCTTTCGTTTCTTCTCTCCTTCTCTCTCTCTCTCTCTCTCTCTCTCTCTCTCTCTCTCTCCTCTCTCTCTCTCTCTCTTCTCTCTCTCTCTCTCTCTCTCTCTCTCTCTCTCTCTCTTCTCTCTCTCTCTCTCTCTCTCTCTCTCTTCTCTCTCTCTCTCCTCTCTCTCTCTCTCTCTCTCTCTCTCTTCTCTCTCTCTCTCTCTCTCCTCTCCTCTCCTCCTCTCCCTCCCTCCCTCCCCTCCCCCCTCCCCCCTCCCTCCTCCTCAAATAGACGCTGCACACTACTTATCACACACATTTGTATTTTCAGAAACTTCGTAGCAATCTTCAACCTACAAACACCACGATGCCAGACTGACTCTGGTTCACAATGAACTTGCCTCGTTAGGCCCATGTTTGGTAGTGGAGGGTAGGGAATGGATGACAATAATTGATTTCCCTTTGCTCTGGTCAGAATTTACCCCTTGTTGAAGTTCTGTGTCCTGGCTTTGGGTTTCAGTCTTTGTGTTCAACTTCCAGTCTTTGTGTCCAACTTCCAGTCTTTGTGTCCAACTTCCAGTCTTTGTGTCCAACTTCGTCTTTGTGTGTCCAGTTTCGCGTCTTTGGTTTTTTTTATGTCCTGCTTTGGTTCAAGTCTCTGTGTCTGGCTTTGGTTTCAGTCTTAAAGTCTGGCTTTCAGTCTTTGTGTCCAGGTTTCAGTCCTTGTGTCCACCGTCCAGTCTTTTTTTGGTCCATGTCTGTCTGTCTGTGTGGCTTTGGTTTGTCTCTGTGTCCAGTGTTGGTTCAGTCTGTGTTGAAGCTTCCCTGTCATGTCTTCCAATGATCACTGGGCGCCTTCCCTTGCAATCAGTATTTCTTGCTCAAATAAAAATTAGCATCTACTAAAACTGTTAAAGATAAAATGTCATAAAACTGAAATAAAATCTAGCAAAATAAAATGATAGAAAAACAATTGAGATAAAACAAAAACGTAGGGTTTAGTCTAAACTTGAAATAAAATGAAATAAGACAAAATAAAATGACTTGAAAGTAATGAATAGTCTATACTAAAATGAATTAAAACCAAAACAGTAAAATAAAATGAAATAAATAAAAACAAAATAAAATAAGATAAAATGAAATGAAATAAAAACCAAAAATAAACTGAAATAAAATAGGGGAAAATAGAGCAAGAAATCTGAGAGCAATCTGGGTGACAGTGATCTATCTTCTCATCCGAAAACACCACCTCATCCTACACTGGCTTGGAGACTAGGGTCATGAGGTGTTGTGACTTGTCATTTTCCTTCCATTTCTGATAGAATTTCTTAGGTCTGAAAATGTCCCCACCTATAACGTCTTTCGTGAGGTATTGTGACATTGTAATCCCCTTCCGTTTCTGATAGGTATCTTTGTCTGATAATAATATCCCCATTTACAACGGCTTTGAGACAGTTTTCATGTATTGTGAACTGGTCATTTCTTTCATTGCTAAGGCGTTTCCTTGTCCCTCCCCTCCTTTATTAATTAAACATGGGTCCTAACCTGGTGGTGAGTCATTATGTGGATCATCCTGAAGACTCAACAGTGGGGCCAGGTTCTGCTGATCATCACCTTGGAGTCATCTGCTGCATGAGATCCTGGCATCTGTCTAAGTATTTTGCTGCTAGAGTTGAGAGATTTTGTTAATTTCATACATGATTCATATATCGTTTTTTTTTTAGTTATGATTTTTTTTCTGATTTTATTTTCTGTATCAATTTTTTACAGTTTTTTTTTTGTGGTCGGAGTCTTTTAGAAAAGGAGTAAGGATGTGTAGGTATAAAGATCGTGTGGTGTTTGGTTGCTGCAGACATGGCAGCTTCTAACTCTGGAAGGAGAGTATCAGGGTTGTGTGGACAGTAAAGCCTTGTTTGAAAACTGGTTGAAAAATGGTAGTGATATAGTGTTTAGTTAAAATAACTTGTCCTATTATAGTTTTTTGAGTATTTAGATCCATAAAGTAGCTGGACTCAAATTAGACTATGAATTGGCGAAGAAGCATGGTGAAATATGTTAGAAGAAATTGAAATCGTTATGATATCGGAGTCAATAAAACTAGAATTTTCAGTCTACTGATGATGACTTACTGCTTTCAGGGGCTCTGGGTCTGGAATCAAGGGCCAGTGACCTGAGGTGTGTGAGGGCATTCATCCTGACCTGCCTTCTCTGAAAGCTAGACAAGGTATCTGTATTTTTGCTTACACATTTATTGAGCTTTCTGATCTGATACTTTTGTCTGTCAAATTTGGTGTTGCTTCTTCTGTTGTTGCTGTCTGTTTTTCCTCGTTCTTCCAATGGTTCTCCGATGGTGAATTTTTTGTGTATGCGACCAATTTTTGGCCACTATTTGGTGTTGGTGCAATGTTGGTGTAGTTTAAATATTTCTCAGAGCTGCATCTGTAAAGTGGTTAATTCTCTAGTTTGTGGTCCCAGTCTTCCCATTAAGCTGTAGGTTTTTTGTAGGTAGGAGCAGGATGGAGTTAAAAAAAAACGATAAAAAACGTGCTTTTTATGAGATTTCAACTCGTAAACACCAAGTTCAGTGTGTTAGCCACTGCACCATCGCAGCTGGTCAACTTTTTTTCTTTATTAATAGACAAATCATGTACTCCTATTGTTAGAACTTTCTCGTAGTTCAAACTTGATTTTTTCTGTTAAACCAGGTACCATACGAGCCACAGCAGTTCCAGCGCAATCCAAAGTAGAAGGGACTGCTAAACCAGGCCATCAACTCGCCATCCAATGCTGTCTGCTACAACTGCACCAGAGGCTGCCATGCACGGGTTGGACTTGTGAGCAGCTCCAGACATAGCCCCCAGCACGACTGAAGCAGATAGAAGTAAAACTGAACTGTTCAAATAAGGATTGAAGGTAAAGCTTAAACACAGTTCATGTAGTGAGTAGTTATGAATTAAATCTCGAAGTGAGGAAATCAATCCATTAAAATCTTTCAGCTGATGATAAAGTAAAGCTGAATTGTGATATAAAGTCTGTTAATAGTCATTCCAAATTGAATTATTTTCAAAGTAACATGATCAGGTAAATATAACATACAGCCAAGAAAATGCTCTGAACTGTGAATGGTAGTGATTAACTCCCTTGCTGTTAGGGGCTATGGGACTGGAACCACCAGGTGCCTCAGGTTTTCTTTCAGCCATCCTGAACTGGGGCAGGGGGGGGGGGGGGGGCATGCTTTGGAAGAGAGGTATTGTTGAAGACAGGAATATAAGTGGTATATTTCCGCTGATAAAGTAAAATATGAAATGTAACAATGTTGTGAATTTGTATTGAATCAGAGTGATCAGCTCCAAATATTTTGAATTTGAGATCAGCACAATTTGTAATGCTGCTTTCACAAAAAAGATTAAAGAATTTAGATTGTTACGAAATGTTGACAGCAAATTATTCGCAAATGTTAGCTAATTAAGCAAAAGATTAAATGCAATATTGCCATTACAGAATAAAATTACTGTGAATTTATTTTCTTCTACGTGGCATCGAATCATTTTTATAATTATTTCAGCTAATCAAAGCAAAAGATGAAATGGGGAAAAAATTTCAAATAGTACACGTGAAATTTTGGTTACAAAATGAAATGAAATCATTTTAAGAATTTAGCTTATAAAGTAGAGGGTGAAAATGTGATGTCTTTTAAAGAATAATTCCGAAGTATTTTGAGATAAAAAATTTGTATTCACATAAAATTAAATTGTTTTGAATATTTGAACTAAAAAATAAAATATTGTGATTCTTTAAGATTAATTGTGAATTCATTTTGTTCCAAAGTCATGTGCTGTTAAAGCATTCTTTTTGTCTTTGAGGTAACAAAAGAAGTTGAAATGAGTCAATGTCTGTAAAGAACAATTGTGAATTTATTCTGTTTCAAAGTGGTTAGATAAAATCATAGCATACGAGCTAACACTCCCCATTTTCCTGTCACTGATGACTTCTTCACTGCTGACAGGAACAACTGGACAGGAACCAAGTGGCGAAGAACAGACAGGCCATCCAGCTCCACTTGTTGGTTACCAGCACAGGATCAGGTAACAGCTTGGTGTCCACCGCCACCACCCCCATCCACTAGACTGTGAGTAGTGGTCTGGGTGCTAGTATTTCGGCTGAGACGATAAACTGAGATCCCGAGTGTAACACGCTTTTAGCGTAATGAAAGAACCAGGGCAACAAGCGAGCTGTCCCTGACAAAATTCAGTAGAAAAAGCCACTGATAGGGAAAAATTGTCTGCCTTGACACTGTCAAGTCATCAAACACTTTAATCATCCCATGAAGGGATATTACAACACTGTCAGGCATTTAACTGATAGGAATCATTGTATATATATATATATATATATATATATATATATATATATATATATATATATATATATATAGATAGATATATAGATATATA
>CM060337.1:47862169-47874669 GCA_030674155.1 Stramonita haemastoma
GCTCTAACATTCAGACCGACCATCTGACAGACAACCCTTCCCTGTTGTTAACTAACACTAATTCTAACACTAACCTCAACTCTTAACCCTGGCCCCACATGTGGACACAAAAGGCAGGTAGACAACATGGTATATGCTGACACACTGGCTAAATACTTTTTTCTTTTGGGTTGAAAGGAATTGATTTGAATCGTTTATTACGGTAAATGGATAAGTACATAACTGTTTTGCAGCACACTTTCAAAAACAAAACAAAAAGCATACGCGAACAGTGTTGATCACAGTATTAAAGGCGCCAAAAGGATTTTAAAATGATCATAACCAAATACCAATACTTATACAAAGAAAAAAGAAATGGTTCCTTAGCTATAGCTGTAAGGTTTTTCAATAGTCAGATGTTTTCGTTTGCAACGGTTTTTGCCCGCCATGAAGGTAGCCGTATCCTGACTGAAGGGATAGAAGAAGATAATTATCATAGAGACTCCTGCTAGGGTTGGTAGGGGCAGGGTGCTAGATGTTTAGGGAAAAGAATGGTAGGAAGGGGTAGGAAGGATCAGGAGGGGGGGGATGTTGAATGTTCAGGTATATAACACAGAGATGGGGAAAGAGGTGTAATGGCTGAGGATGGGGATGAGTTTCTCGTGTTTTTAAGATATTAATTTTTTTTAGATAAGATATCACATTCAGTTTTCTAAAGTGTCCATACTCAGTTGTTTGGGGTTTTATTTATAATCAGATTCTAACAGTATTCATATTCGTTTTTTATTGTAAGGGAATGGGGGGGGGGGGGGGGAGACAGTCAAACTGTCATTAGGTTCAGGGGAGGGTGGAGAGCATTTTGGAAAATAACTGGAACACAAAAAGTAGAGGTAGCTGGTTTTAGAAAACATGCGAGGATAAATTCAAAGGGAAGAGCATTTTAGAAAAAAATGTTGAAAACCAGAAGTAGGGGTGCTAGTTTTAGAATGAAGTGTGTGTGTGTGTGTGTGTGTGTGTGTGTGTGTGTGTGTGTGTGTGTGTGTGTGTGTGTGTGTGTGTGTGGTTTACGTGTGTGTGTGTGTGTGTGTGTTTGTGTGTGTGTGTGTGTGTGTGTGTGTGTGTGTGTGTGTGTGTGTGTTCTTGTATTTAACGTCTGTTCACTATGTGATATTAGACGGGGAAAAAAGTCATGTAATAGGTATAAAAAAAATCAATGCAACATCTTAAAATGCAAATAGGGAAAATAATAGCAAAACATTAAAGAAACGCAAAAACATGGGTATGCACAAGAGACTTCGTAACAGTGAAAAGAATGTTTTCATCTGAGAGAATTACATCTAAATTTTCTTTACAAGGATTTTTGTTTATAAAATTTTTAGGTAGAAAAGCTCGAAGGTTCTGGCAATATAATGAACAGTGCTCCAGAGAAAATTGTTCACCACAAATGCACTTAACATTTTACAAAACTTTGTTTTTAGAGCATTAAGTCGTATTCTGTAAGAAATGGTGGTAATTAATCTTGCAAAGAATATCGAAGAACACGATGTTTTTCGTCTTAAAACATGATTTAAAGAAGCTATACTTTTCTGTGATACAAGTTTCACATGTGTACCATCATGAAGACGCTGTAAAGAGGCTTTCTCTACCGAAAGGAAGGATTCTTTAACTAAAGGACGTACAAAAACTTCGGATAACTGTTCTAAATGTTGTGCACCTTTTTTCGCGGCGTTATCAACTATTTCATTGCCATAGAGACCTACAGGAGAGGGCATCCAACAAAAACTGACATATGTACCTTTTATTCTTAGGCAGTGTATCAAATAATTTATATCAATAATCAAATAGGTCTTGTTTCAATATTAAAAGATTCTAAGGCTTGTAAAACATTTTGAATAAACGAAAAAGGCCACTTTAAACAAATTGTGAGGCAGATGAATCAAGTATTCTAACCCGAAGAAGATAGCAACAAGTTCAGCTGTAAAGACTGACAAACTGTGTCCAACAAAAAAAGACTTGTTCAGAGCTGGAATGGTGAAAGCTGCAACCGATCAGTCTGTGAAAGTCTGGAGATGACTGTAGTTGTTTTAGCAATGTGCTCTCTGGTGGTGGCTATGGCAATATTGACATTTTCTTTTCTTATGTCGTATAACTAATGTCAAATGTAGCTTTCAACATTTCCCATGATGGTATAGCTGTCCAAGCTGGCTTTTTTGCCGGTTCTTTTAAATCGATTTCAGCTTGTTGTATTAAGTCGTTAGTAAAGCTTGCAGTTGGCACTGTGAGGAAATATTCTGCGCACGTTTTGGAAAATCAGAGTCAGATATTAATATGATTTCCTTCCCAAGAAAATCATTAGAAGTCGATGCTACTCTGATTACGTATTTTGAAGCTGCTAGTTCTCTATAGTCACCTAACGGCAGAATTCCTGCTGTATTATTATTATTATTATTATTATTATTATTAATTATGATGTTGTCGTCGTCGTCGTTGTTGTTGTTGTTGTTGTTGTTATTGTGTGTGTGATTACTTTTGATAAAAACCGGAGGTAGAATGTTCAAGTGCGTGGTGGCAAGGGGAGGGAGGGAGGAGAGAGAGAGAGAGAGAGAGAGAGGGAGAGGGAGAGGGAGAGAGAGAGAGAGAGAGAGAGAGAGAGAGAGAGAGAGAAGAGAACACTGAAAAGTTTTATTGTACATCGGCCTTGGGCCACATACAAAGCATGTTTGAGGCAGGGGGAAAGTAAACATCATAGCGGAAAACATTTCCATCCATTGTACATTTCCAATTCTGCAAGTACATAAAGTCATACTCAATGCCCTCTAATTATCATCAACCCCATCATCATTTTTATCATGTACATAATCACTGCCATCTACATCCTCCTCCATAATCATCACCTTCCGCATTTACATCACCTTCACCATCATCATCATTTCCATCACCATCATCTTCAGCATTTACATCGCCATCATCATCATTTCCATCACCATCATCTTCAACATTTCCATCACCATCATCTTCAGCATTTACGTCGCCATCATTATCATTTCCATCACCATCACCATCTTCAACATTTACATCACCTTCATCTTCAGCATTTACATCGCCATCATCATCATTTCCATCACCATCATCTTCAACATTTACATCACCATCACCATCTTCAGCATTTACATCACCTTCATCTTCAACATTTACATCACCATCATCACCATCTTCAGCATTTACATCACCTTCATCTTTAGCATTTACACCGCCATCATCTTCAACATTTACATCACCATCACCACCAACATTTACATCACCATCATCTTCAACATTTACATCACTATCTTCAGCATTTACATCACCTTCATCTTCAGCATTTACTTCGCCATCATCATCATTTCCATCACCATCATCATCATTTCCATCACCATCATCATCATTTCCATCACCATCATTTCCATCACCATCATCATCATTTCCATCACCATCATCATCATTTCCATCATCATTTACATCACCATCATCATCATTTCCATCACCATCATTTACATCACCAGCATCATCATTTACATCACCAGCATCATCATTTCCATCACCACCATCATCATTTCCATCACCACCATCATTTCCATCATCATCATTTCCATCACCATCATCATCATTTCCATCACATCATCATCATTTCCATCACCATCATCATCAGCATTTCCATTCATCATCATACCATACTTCCATCACATCATACACACCATCATCACATTTCCATCACCCATCATCATTTCATCACCACATTCCACCACATCATCATTTCCATCACTATCATCATCATTTCCATCACCATCATTACATCACCAGCATCATCATTTCCATCACCACATTTCATTTCCATCACATCCCTTTCACATCACCATCATCTCATCATTTCCATCACCATCATCATCATTTCCATCACCATCATCATCATTTTCCATATACCATCACATCATCATTTCCATTACCATCATCATCATTTCCATTACCATCATCATCATTTCCATCACCATCATCATCATTTTCCACATCATCATCATCTCATCATTTCCATCACCACCATCATCATCATCATCATTTCATCACCATCATCATCATTTCCATCATCCATCATCATCAAATTTCCATCACCATCATCTCATCATTATTCCATCACCATCATCATTTCCATTCACCATCCATCATCATCATTTCCCATCACTCATCATCATCATTTCCATCACCATCACATCATCATTTCCATCACCATCATCGTCATTTCCATCACCATCATCATCATTTCCATCACCATCATCATCATTTCCATCATCGTTTCCATCACCAGCATCATCATTTCCATCATCATCATTTCCATCACCATCATCATCATTTCCATCATCATCATTCATCATTTCCATTTCCATCACCATCATCATCATCATTTCCATCACCATCATCATTTCCATACATCATCATCATCATCATTTTCCATCACCATCATCTTCATTTACATCACCATCATCTTCAGCATTTCCATCACCACCATCATCATTTCCATCACCATCATCATCATTTCCATCATCATCATTTCCATCACCATCATCATTTCCATCACCATCATCATCATTTCCATCACCATCATCATCATTTCCATCACCATCACCATCATCTTCAACATTTACATCACCATCATCTTCAACATTTACATCACCATCATCTTCATCATTTCCATCACCAGCATCATCATCATTTCCATCACCATCACCATCATCTGCAACGTTTACATCACCATCATGATCATCTTCAACATTTACATCACACATCATCTTCAACATTTACATCACCATCACCATCATCTTACATTTACATCACCATCATGATCATCTTTAACATTTACATCACCATCATGATCATCTTCAACATTTACATCACCATCACCATCATTTCCATCACCATCATCATCATCTTCAACATTTACATCATCATCTTCAGCATTTACATCACCATCATCTTCAGCATTTACATCACCATCACCATCATCAACATTCTCATCCCCATCACCATCATCTTCAGCATTTTCATCACCATCACGATCATCTTCAGCATTTAATCACCATCACCATCATCTTCAGCATTTAGATCACCATCACCATCATCTTCAGCATTTACATCACCATCACCATCTTCAGCATTTACATCACCATCACCATCATCAACACTCTCATCCCCATCACCATCATCTTCAACATTTACATCATCATCTTCAGCATTTACATCACCATCATCTTCAGCATTTAGATCACCATCACCATCATCTTCAGCATTTACATCACCATCACCATCATCTTCAGCATTTACATCACCATCACCATCATCTTCAGCATTTAGATCACCATCACCATCATCTTCAGCATTTACATCACCATCACCATCATCTTCAGCATTTACATCACCATCACCATCATTTTCAGCATTTACATCACCATCATCTTCAGCATTTACATCACCATCACCATCTTCAGCATTTACATCAACATCACCATCATCTTCAGCATTTACATCACCATACATCTTTCAGCATTTACATCACCATCACCATCATCAACACTGTCATCACCATCACCATCATCTTCAACATTTACATCACCATCACCATCATCTTCAGCATTTACATCACCATCATCTTCAGCATTTACATCACCATCACCATCATCTTCATTTACATCACCATCACCATCATCAACACTGTCATCCCCATCATCTTCAACATTTACATCACCATCACCATCTTCAGCATTTACATCACCATGTCTCCACTTTCTCTGGTAATTGTGTGACTGGTTAACTGGCATGTAGCCATTCCACACAATGCCCGCACTGTTCACCTTCAATGAAGGACAGTATGTGTGAGCTTGTTGCCTGTATCAGTTTTTTTCTGAAGGACATGGCTTAAAGCATATCCCTAACCTATCCATTTTATGTGAAATTATTATACAGTGGTGTTGTGGTGTATGGTTAACTTGAGCAACTTAGTTAATGCCCTTTACTTTGTGTGCTGTCCCCTCCCCACCCTATTTCCTATTATTCCAGAATCACAACTGTGTGTACATAATTTTAAAATATATTGGGTTGAAGCTGCTTTTCAATTTCTATTTCCATGAAAGGATGAAGTGAACCCCCTTTGCCAGTAGCATGTTAAATTTACTTTAATGTTAAAATATTCTTTTTGGTTCCGAATCCAGAATCCAGATAAGCGTGTTCTTGAATCCTAATTGGAAAAGGTGTGGATAAACTCTTTACAACCCAATTCAATCACCTGTATAATTATGCGATAAATTCCAAGTTTGTCCCTCGAATGAGAGAGGAAAATGTTGCATGTTGTTTTTAGAGGACCAGCAAAAGATGTTTCCTGTAACCAGTATTGCTTCGATTTTTTTGTATTTCATGAGTTGTTGCTTTTATTAATATTGTTTACAATATATGTATAACATAATTGTACAATACAAAATTGATAATTTTGTACCTTAAAATTAGTGCTGAGCACACACCAATGGCGCTTCACTACCCAACTGACTTTTTCCTGATAAAAATACCAAGCTTTGTACATCTCCCGCTTTCTAAGACTTACAGTGGATCGGTGGTCTAGAGGTAACACGCCTGCCTAGAAAGCGAAAAGTCGAAAAGTCCGGATCGGAGGAAGTGTGTGGTGATTCGATCCCCATTTGGGCCCCAAACTTTTCCCTCATCCATTAGACCATGAGTGGTGGTCTGGGTGCTAGTCTTTCGGGTGAGACAATAAACCGAGGTCCCATGTGTGGCATAACTTTTTTAGCTCAAGTAAAAAACAAGAGTTGTCCCTGGCAAAATTCTGCACAGCCACTCTGATAGGGAAACAAATGCAGTTGCATCCCGGAAAAGAAAGAAAAATAATTGGTGGCCCTGCACTTGTGGCGACGCGCTCTTTGAGGAGAGCAGCCCGAATTTCGCGCAGAGAAATCTTACAGTTGTATAACACTTTTTTAAGCCGATATGTTGCACTTATTTATTCAAGGCGTCTTTACTTTCTGGCTGTAAAGATAACATGGCTGGAATTAAGCTTTTTGTCTCTTCAATGTTTTAAAAGTTTGTTGGAATGAACACGTCATTGTGGTCTGAGATATGTTCAAATGCTGGTATGAGAAATCAAAATCAGAAAAAGTCGGTGGGTCATTGTCACGTCACTGCTGGTAGAGCATTGGGAAAAGCCTTCCTCCCCCTTCAGCCCCCAAAGAAAAACTGGAGTTAGGGTTGGGTAGCCGGCTGGCAGCTGAAAGAAAACAAAGTGATAAGGAAACTTAGTTATCTTAACACAGTGTCAAAACCTGATGAAACGTGGTGCCAAAGAAGTATGGAAATAAAAACTGAAACTTGACCAGGTCTTTGTTCAGAGTTACATTCATGAATGATTGTGTTTACAAATGTGGAGTATGAATACAAGATCTGATGCATATACATCTCTCTCCTCTCTCTCTCTCTCTCTCCTCCCCCCCCTCTCTCTCTCTCTCTCCGTTATGTTTCTAGCATAACCAAACAACTTAAAAGTTGTTCTGAGCTTTGTTCTTTTTTGCATTTTTAAAGAATAAAAAAAATCAAATAGAATACAAACATTTCAGAAACATACCCCCCATGCCCACAAACACACGAACTATTACCAACTACCAATTACCTTTTTGCATTTTGTGCCTTGTTTGTTGCTACATATCATTAATTGTTTAAATCGGTATTTTGATACACCCATTTCTAAATACCAACACGCGTCTCCTTACTTTGAAGCCCTCATCTCCCCCCCCCCCCCCCCCTCTTCGTCTAATATCACATGGAGTGAACGCAGACGTAAAATCGAAGACACGCCTTTCTTTTACGTAACCGCTCTCAAGTAACAGCTGCCTCCTCATACAGAAGTCTGCATGCTCTCTCTCTCTCAGTGACACGCACACACACACACACACACACACACACACACACACAACACACACACACACACACACAACACACACACACACACACACACACTCGCCACACACACACACACACACACACACACACACACACAACACACACACACACAGTAACACACACCTTTCTCTCTCTAAAGTCCTTCGGATGAGACTTTAAACCGAGGCCCCTTGTGCGAACGCACGCAGAACATCTTGCACACACGTTAAATCCTGTTCCGCTTTTCGTAAGAGTAGGCCATGGTGTGCCGGTGGGAACAGATGACATTTACAAAACTGCATACACACAGGGACTGGACGTAAAAAAGCACAAGAGTGCTTATTCCATTATCCTCGATATAAAAGAATAAAAAAAAACCCAAGCAAAAACACCTCACTGTGTCAGTCACACGCACACGCACACACACACACACACACACACACACACACACAAGTCACACACAGATCACACACACACATTCTCTCTCCCCCCTCTCTCTCTCTTATATCTCTTTCTCTCTTTATCTCCTGATACATACACTCGCGTTCACGCGCATAACATACACGCACACATTTACACACTGAAAAATCACATAGAATACACACAAAGAGCAACGCACGCACACACACACACACACACACACACACACACACACACACACACACACACACACACACACAAACACACACTCGTGCCGCATCACACACACATATACACACACATACACACACACACACAACACACGCACACACACACACACACACACACACACACACACACACACACACACACATCAACACACACACACCATCACCACACACACACCTCACATCCTCACACGGCGCGCGCCATCACCACATCATATACACCACATCACACATACACACACGCACACACACACCACACACTATCACCACACACACACACACACACACACACACACACACACACACACACATCACACACATTGAGGGAATGCTATAGTATTCCACGGGAGTTTTCTTTTGATGGAATGAATAATGTTTTAAAAATGGCAACGCTTGGACAGCTGCACTATTGTCGGTTTGTTTTATTAAGGTTGCAACACAGTCTCTGTCATCTACGTCTCTCTGTCTCTGTACACCCTCGTCTCTGTCTCTGTCTCTCCTGTCTCCCTGTCCTCTGTCTGTCTCTGTCTCTGTCTGTCTGTCTGTCTCTCAAAAAAAGGTCCTTCGGAATGAACTATAAACTGAGGCCCCGTGTGCGAACGCATGCAGAACATCTTGCGCACATGTTAAATCCTGTTCCGCTTCTCGAAAGAGCACACCCTTGTGTACGGGGGAACAGATGACAAGACTTACAAAACTGCATAAACACGGGAATGGGTGTAAAAAAACAACAACATGAGTGCTTATTCTATTATCCTCGATATGAAAGAATAGATAAAAAATGTTAAATAATAAATAAACTACCTCTCTTACGCACGCACGCACTCACGCGCGCTCACCCCCCCCCCCCCCCCAACACACACATACACACAAAAAACCACATACACACAGGACGTAAAAAACACACACAGTAAAACATGAGTGCTTATTCATTATCTTAAAATTAAAAAACATATAGATAAAAATAAACAACACACACACACACGCACGCACGCACACACACATACACACACACACACACACACACACACACACACACACACACACACACACACACACACACACACACACACACACACACACACACACACACAGAGAAAGAGAAACTCCACTCGGCCACCATTAACTAACTAGCTGTATGCAAATTTCACCACTCTGCATGATGATCCAGTTTCTATACCAGTGAAACTTTTTACAGCGATCCGTCGCCCCCCCCCCCCCCTCCCCCTCCCCGCCCCCTATCATGAATGCTGTTTTAATGACAGACACTGGCAGCTGCAAGCCGGCTGTCTGTCTTTGGCTTTGTCTGTCTGTCTGTCTGTCTGTCTGTCTGTCTGTCTGTCTGTCTCTCTATATCTCTGTCTCCGTATATCTCTCACTTTCTGTCTCTGTCTCTCTCTGTCTGTCTCTCCCTCCCTCCCCTCTCTCTCTCTCTCTCTCTCTCTCTCCCTCCCTCCCTCCCTCCTCTCTCTCTACCTCCCCCCCATCTCTCTCTCTCCTCTCTCTCTCTCTCTCTCTCTCTCTCTCTCTCTCTCTCTCTCTCTCTCTCTCTCTCTCTCTCTCTCTCTCTCTCTCTCTCTCTCTCTCTCTCTGTGTCTTGCTGTCTCTTTGTCCCTTGTCGATTTCAGCGCAGCTTTTGATCAGTATTGATTGCATTTAGTGTTCGTTCCAGTCTTCCTTTTTCACCCCTTTCTCTCTCTTCTTCTCTAAACTCTCAGTGGGCTATATTATTATATGTGTGTCACCCTGACCCCAGTTTCCAACAGTTTTTATGCAAATGTTGGCGCACACAGATTACATTCTCTGTGTCTAATTTCTCTCTTCTCTTCTCTTGATTCTGTGGTCCCTTATTTGGGTGACATGCGTAGTGGTTGTTTTTTGTTTGGTTTTTGTGCTTTTAATCCTCCTCCTGCTGGCTTTATCCAGTACATTGCCTATTCAGAGCAGCTTAATTTGGGGGATTCAGGATGCATGCTGGGTATGTTCATGTTTCCATATTTCCCCCAAAAGTCCTTCGGATGAGACTAGACACCTAGGCCCCGAGTACGAACGCATGCAAAAACATCTTGGGCACAGGTTAAAAACCTGTTCCGCTTTTCGAAAGAGTGTCATCCTTTCTATGCCAGTGGGAAAGGGTGACAAAGTTTACAAAACCGCATACGCACGGGTAAAGGATGTAAAAAAAAGCACATGAGTGCTTATTCCATCATCCTCGACATAAAAGAATAGATAAACAAAAGAAAAGGAAATGACCATTGAACACTGACATGAGTTATGGGACCTGTAACGAGCATAATTTGATCTTGAGCATGCGTGATATACACGACAGGAATGAAGGCACTGGCAGGTCTGCACGTTCAGTTGACCTGGGGGATGATATCCCCCAAAAAAACAACAACAACAACAAAACAAAACCTGAAACCCAAACAGCCTTAATATACCAGACGCTCCTGGCGAGATTCGAACCCTTGAACTCATGGACTCCTGGGATTGAAGTCACACGGTCTTAATTAACCACTCGTGAGAACAGATAACAGATTTGCAAAAAAACTGCATACACACTGGGACTGGATATAAAAAAGCACATGAGTGCTTATTCCATTATTGACTGTTTTGAAGAAGATCAACGTCGCACGTTGAAGATTCTCTACAATTCCTGTTAGCGTTAGGGGGGTCACAGGGCTAGACACACTGTGCAATCTGTATCTGGAGAAGAGTGAGCCCCGCTAATTAAACTTGTCCAAGAGACATTGCCTGACACATGGAGTGTTGTGCCCCAATGACTCAGTCCTCTAGAAATGGAGAGAGCAGAAATAGCAAAGAACAGAGTTTGAATTATACATCTACAACTAAATGTGTGTCTGTCTCATTCCGTCTGTCTGTCTGTTTCTCTGTCCGTCTGTCCGTCTGTCCATCTGTCTGTCTCTGTCTCTTTTACTCGGATAGAAAAAAATAACGGCTCTGATCTTTGACGGAACAGTTCAAAAGCGAATGGAAGCAAGGTCTCCTGGGATTAAGAGAGCTCAGACATTCTTGGTGATAGACATTTTGATATTGGTCTGTTTTACTTTTTTATGCACGTGAGATCTGCTTCAAGATTGCTTGCTTGAAGCTTTCTGACCAGTTCATTCTCATTCCAAGGATTTCTCAAAGGTTGTGTTGCTTCGTTCTTTTGCATTGATTTGATCTGTTAGAGTTGTTTCGTGTGTTTTATGAGGCTAAGTTGCCTTTTGAGTGGAATTTGTGTGTGTGTGTGTGTGTGTGTGTGTGTGTGTGTGTGTGTGTGTGTGTGTGTGTGTGTGTGTGTGTGTGTGTGTGTGTGTGTGTGTGAGAGAGAGAGAGAGAGAGAGAGAGAGAGAGAGAGAGAGAGAGAGAGAGAGAGAGAGAGAGAGAGAGAGAGAGAGAGAGAGAGAGAGAGAGAGAGAGAGAGAGAGAGAGAGAAGAGAGAGAGAGAGAGAGAGAGAAGAGAGAGAGAGAGAGAGAGAGAGAGAGAGAGAGAAGAGAGAGAGAGAGAGAGAGAGAGAGAGTATGTGTGTGTGTGTTGTGTGTGTGTGTGTGTGTGTGCAGGATAAAAAAAGCATTATTCTTTTACGCTCAATAAAGATCATCTTGACTTGACTTGATTTGACTTGACTCACGGGCACATGCTCTTATCTATCTCATTGATTCTCCATTCTAGTCCAGGCCAAAAGCTGTGTCAGTTATTGATGTTAGCTAATTTGCCAAGGCCTACGCTAAAATGTTATGTTATTATGTTGTAAAATGGTTGTGTTGAGATTGCCTTCAGCCATGACAAGCTCTTAACACAACAACCGGCACTCTCCTTTAAAGGAGAAAAAATCCTCTGAAGTCGGATAATGGCTGCCTATATGGCGAGGTACTTGAAAACAGGCATACACGCAAACT
>CM060337.1:47879669-47887169 GCA_030674155.1 Stramonita haemastoma
GGTACTGGAACCATTCGTGTCGGTCATTGCCTTTCCAATGGATCATTCCAGTGGCGTGGAGAGGGGGGGTCTGCTGCATGGGTAACAGTTTGCCCTCCATACTTACTTACCCAGGCTTTGCGCTCTGAAGACTAGAGCGCAACTCCATAGTCTTTCGAGACTGATGGGTGCCTACTATTACTACTATTGTGTCGTATTGTATTGGGTTGTGTTGTGTTGTGTTGTGTTGTAGTGTGTTGTGTTGTGTTGCAATGTGCTGCGTTGGGTTGTGTTGCATTGCGTTGTGATGTATTGTGTTGTATTGGGTTGTGTTGTATTGTGTTATCATGTATTTTGTTGTGTGCTGTATTGTATTGGGTTGTGTTGAATTGTGTTGTGCTGTATTGTATTGTGCTATGCTGTGCTGTGTTGTGTTGTGCTGTATTGTTTTGTGTTGTGTTGTATTGTGCTGTATTGTATTGTGCTGTATTGTATTGTGTTGTGTTGTATAGTATTGTGTTGTGCTGTATTGGTTTGTGTTGTGTTGTATAGTGTTGTGTTGTATTGTGTTGTGTTGTGCTGTATTGTGTTGTGTTGTGTTGTATAGAATAGTATAGCATTGTGCTGTATTGTATAGTATAGTATAGTATAGTATAGTATTGAGTTGTATAGTATTGAGTTGTGTTGTATAGTATTGAGTTGTGTTGTATTGTGTTGTATTGTGCTGTATTGTGTTGTGTTGTGTTGTGTTGTTTTCTCTTGTATTCTTATGTGTTGTGCTGTATTCTATTGTATTGTGCTCTATTTGATGGCATCATTTTGCATTGTATTGTCATCTTTTTTTATTTTGTGATGTGCTATATTGTGTTGTGTTATGTTGTGTTGTATTGTATTGTATTGTGTTGTATTGTACGTCACATTCAATCACAGCAGATGTCTCAGCGAAACTCCAGCTGCTCATCTCAGGAAGAGCACGTCGCGGCAATAACAGCAAGGACAACTTTCTTGTTACCGCGAGTTCTTTTACGTGTGCTGAATGCGTCTTACGAGAATCACCCAGGTTTTTCACTTCATCTTAAAATATACTAGCACCCAGACCACCACTTAAGGTCAAAAGAATCGCGGAGAAAAGTTTTGGATTCAAACGAGGGTCAAAGGAGCGACTTTTGACCTTTCAAAGCAGGCACGTGACCCCTGACCCCTAAAGCATCGCGTGTTCCAAGGAGAGGGGTAGTGACAAGTGACGGGGGTGGGGGGGGGGGAGGATCAAACCGTAAATCCTACCTACACCTTATCTTGACAGGCACAGGAGGTGACCGGTCACCCCTAGACAGGCCCAGTAGCCGAGTGGTTTAGTGCCTTGCAGGAGGAGTCTTTACGTTGAAGACGCTGGGCTGAGGCTTTGTGAAAAGACTTTGATGAAGTCTCTTGGTTTGTGTGCAAACCTTCTGAGTGGTTTTCCGTGTGTGTGTGTGTGTGTGTGTGTGTGTGTGTGTGTGTGTGTGTGTGGTGTGTGTGTGTGTGTGTGTGTGTGTGTGTGTGTGTGTGTGTGTTGTGTGTGTGTGTGTGTGTGTGTGTGTGTGTGTGTGTGTGTGTGTGTGTGTGTGTGTGTGTGTGTGTGTGTGTGTGTGTGTGTGTGGTGTGTGTGTGTGTGTGTGTGTGTGTGTGTGTGTGTGTGTGTGTGTGTGTGTGTGTGTGTGTGTGTGTGTGGTGTTGTGTGTGTGTGTGTGTGTGGTGTGTGTGGTGGATGTGATGTGTGATGTATGTATGTGTATGTATGCGGATGGATGGATGGATGGATGGATGGATGGATGGATGGATGTATGGATGGATGGATGGATGGATGGATGGATGGATGGATGATGTATGTATGTATGTATGCATGCTGCATGCATGCATGCATGCATGTATGTATGTATGTATGTATGTATGTATGTATGTATGTATGTATGTATGTATGTATGTATGTATGTATGTATGTATGTATGTATGTATGATGTATGCAGTTGCATGCATGATGCATGCATGCATGCATGCATGCATGCATGCATGCATGCATGCATGCATGTATGTATGTATGTATGTATGTATGTATGTATGTATGTATGTATGTATGTATGTATGTATGTATGTATGTATGTATGTATGTATGTATGTATGTATGTATGTATGTATGTATGTGTATATGTGGTGTATGTATGTATGTATGTATGTATGTATGTATGTATGTATGTATGTATGTATGTATGTATGTATGTATGTATGTATGTATGTATGTATGTATGTAGTATGCCTGTCGCTCACTGAGCACTCAGCATGTGCGCACATTTACATACATACACTTTGGCTGTAAGCAGAGTCAACCCTCGGTAGTTTAAGTGATGGATCGGTGGTCTAGAGGTAACGCGCCTACCCAGGAAGCGAAAAGTCCGGGTCGGCGGAGTTTGAGGTGGTTCATGTGGGCCCCAAAACTTTTCCACCCATCCATTAGACCATGAGTGGTGGTCTGGGTGCTAGCCTTTCGAATGAGACGATAAACCGAGGTCCCGTGTGTTACACACAAAAAATTAGCGCACATAAAAGAACCCACGGCAACAAGCGGGTTGTCCCTGGCAAAACTGTAGAAAAAAAGCAACTCTTATAGGGAAACAAACACAGCTGCAGACAGACACTAAAAAAAGTAATGGTGGCGCTGCTCTTGTGGCGAAGCGTTCTCCCTGGGGAGTGCAGCGCACATTTCACGTATAGAAATCTGCCGTAACTTAAAGTGGTATAAAAGGGAAAAAAAGGAAAAAGAAAAAGAACTGTCACAGTTTCTTTATATGAGTTGGAAAATGTCCTGAGACTTTTACTGGAGGCTTTTAAAGTGTGATCTTGCATTGACTCTATGGTTACATGTTCATGTTTTAAAATGGAATTTCATAAGTATTTAAGTAATAATTGAATTACTTGTTGTATCGTGCTAAAGTTAATGAATGGCATTGATCACGGGTAAAGGATAAAGATTGAAGTTAAAGTTGTCGATACGGACACCTGCGGCATAAGAGTGACTGCAAGTGGTGACGGTTAGGGTGAGAGGTCAAAGTTAGTGTTTGTGGGACACTAGCTTGGTCCGAGAGATCATTGCCCTGCTAAGGGTATGAGGTATTAGTGCGATCATGAGTATGA
The DNA here is from genome assembly GCA_030674155.1 of Stramonita haemastoma. Taxonomy (NCBI): domain Eukaryota; kingdom Metazoa; phylum Mollusca; class Gastropoda; order Neogastropoda; family Muricidae; genus Stramonita; species Stramonita haemastoma. The sequence continues at coordinate 47,882,817 of CM060337.1, forward strand.
TCTTTGAGTTGTGCCAAAAGTTGGTGCTAACAAATTTTGTATGTGGTTTCTGTAACACACTAGATCATGCCCACCCCCCTCTCTCTGTCTCTTTCTGTCTCTCTGTCTCTCTCTGTCTCTGTCTCTCCTCTCTTTGTGTGTGTGTGTATCTCTATCTGTCTGTCTGTCTGTCTGTCTGTTTGTCTCTCTCTCTCTCTCTCTTCTCTCTCTCTCTCTCTCTCTCTCTCTCTCTTCTCTCTCTCTCTCTCTCTCTCTCTCTCCTCTCTCTCTCTCTCTCTCTCTCTCTCTCTCTCTCTCTCTCTCTCTCTCTCCCCGTGTGTCTATCTCATTCTGTCTCTCTCTCTCATGCTAGAATATGCTGGGGTATGATAGGGGCTAATGTTGTGAAGATCTTTGTATAGACTAAGTTCTGTTGGAATTATTAGAATAATGTCAGTTGAAAGTGGTTATCCTTATGATTCGTCCGTTTCTTTCTCCTTTTAGTTTCTTGAGCAGTACGTAATCCACTGCCGGCTTGCTAGGCCCGTCACAGCTTCACCAGAGCCCCGTCAGCCAGCCTGACCTGGTTCCACCTTCCACGGGTACAAGGAAGGGGAAGACCGAGGAAGACCTGGATCGAGGGTGTGAAAGAAACACTGAAGACCAACAACATTCCATCCACCCACCCAGGTCTTCAAACTTGCTGCAGACAGAAAGCTCTTTCTCCCCTCGACGCCCTAGATGGTACAAGAGGGCGGATAAAGTAAATTAAAGTAAATTAAAGTAAATTAAATTAAATTAAAGTAAAGTAAAGTAAAGTAAAGTAAAGTAAAGTAAAGTAAAGTAAAGTAAAGTAAAGTAAAGTAAAAGGGTGGTTATAAAAGTGTTTTCCTAGTTAATTGTGTAGTAGGCACCCATCAGTCTAGGAAGACTATGGAGTTGCGCTCTAGGCTCCAGAGCGAAAAGCCTGGGTAAGTAAGTATGGAGGGCAAGCTGTTACCCATGCAGCAGACCCCCCCGCTCCATGTCACTGGAATGATCCATTGGAAAGGCAGTCACCCATACAATTGGTTCCAGTATTGTCGCAGGACCCACCAGAACGTTGCCATATACAGCCCCGAACCGAAGTGGGACTCCAACTCCCTGATTTTTCTCAGGGATGGTGTGTAAATACGACACCTGTGTGCATACTGGTCTTTTTTAATTGTTGTCATCCGCTCCTACCGGCATACAGTGGCCTGCTCTTTCGAAAAGCGGAACGGTTCTTAACCTGCGCACAAGATGTTCAGTGTGCGTTCGCACACCGGGACTCAGTTTATAGTCTCATCCGAACCACTTAATTGTAGTCTTTGGTTATTCGATTTACAATTGCAGACTCTTCGTCGATTTCCTCTAACTATCTGGGCATAAGACTGATGAAAGGAGTGTATTTTTCCTGACTTCGGCCAGACGACGCTTTTTGCTGTGAGCGCCTTTCCTTCATATAGTATGGATGAAGTGGTTCCCTGGACTGGATTGGATGGGTGTTTCAGGTGTGTTGAGTGGGTGGATAGTGCATAAAAGAGTGCAAGCCTTCCTGACCTCACATTCTTTTGAAATGAGTATCCGAGTTATCTCCTCCTATCCCCCCACCTTCCAACAGATGCATGTGTCTGTCTGTCTGTCTGTCTGTCTATATATACGTATCTATGTCTGTATGTATGTAACGTAAGTAACAAAGTCTGCCTTTCTGTTTATCTGTCTGTCTGTCTGTCTGTCTGTCTGTCTGTCTGTCTGTCTGTCTGTCTGTCTGTCTGTCTGTCTGTCTGTCTGTCTGTCTATCTATCTATCTATCTATCTATCTATCTATCTATCTATCTATCTATCTGTCTGTCTGTCTGTCTGTCTGTCTGTCTGTCTGTCTATCTATCTATCTATCTATCTATCTATCTATCTATCTATCTCTATTTACCTACCTACCTACCTACCTACCTACCTACCTACCTACCTACCTACCTACCTACCTACCTATCTATCTATCTATCTATCTATCTATCTATCTATCTATCTATCTATCTATCTATCTATCTATCTATCTATCTATCTATCTATCTATCTATCTATCTATCTGTCTGTCTGTCTGTCTGTCTGTCTGTCTGTCTGTCTATGTATCTCTGTAAGAATGTATGTCATTCTATTTATATTCTTTTTTATTTTATCCATTCTTTCATTTTGAAGATAATAGAATAAGCACTCGTGTGCCTTTTTAGATCTAGTCCCCGTGTTTAAGCGGAAATGTAAATTTTGTCATCCGCTCCCACCGGCACACGAAAGGCGGAACATGTTTTAATGTCTGCACAAGATGTTCTATGTGCGTTCCCACACAGGGCCTTGGTTTATAGTTTTATTCAAGAGACTTTTTTTTAATATCTCTCTGTCTTTATAAATAAAATAAATAAATAAAAAATAAAAAAAAATATATATATATATATATATATATATATATATATGTGTGTGTGTGTGTGTGTGTGTGTGTGTGTGTGTGTGTGTGTGTGTGTGTGTGTGTGTGTGTGTGTGCACATACACAAATATTATCACATACTTGTGTATACTGTAAATACCCCCCACCCCCCTTGCTAACTAAACCCATTAAAATAATAAATAATATCATTTTCTAAAACTAAACATGAACTACTATTCCTCAACGTTATCATCATCATCGCTGTCATTGTTGTCGTTATCATTGTCGTCACCATCATTGACGTCGTCAGTATCGCATCGTCATCCTTATCACCATCATCGTCATCGTCGTCGTTGTCGTCGTCACCACCACCACCACCACCACCACCACCACCACCACCACCACCATCATCATCATCATCATCGTCGTCGACGTCGTTGTCGTCGTCGTCGTCGTCGTCGTCATTCATCATTCATCATCATGATCATCACAACAATCGTCATCATTATTACTATTATTAGTAGCAATATCACTACTATGATGGGATGGTAATTAGATTACCTCCCATGCGATCAGAGCACCTGTTATGTTTCTAAATAGGGACACAGCTGCGAATTGTGTGACGCTGTTTCGTTGGATGCTGGTTGAAAACTTTTTTCTGCATACACTTTGTCTTAGCGGAAAAAAGGTATATTTGTACAACACTCTACTTCGAAGTTACTTTTTCCGTATCTGACCGAATTGTCACAGTTTAGAAGTTGTACAGAGTTGCGGAAGATCTGGTATCTCCCACTGTGTTACGTTGATATCACCATCATCATCATCATCATCATTGTTATCATTTTATTTCTAGTCCCGATTCTCCGTCTTATCATAGAGAAAAGCAGCATCAACAACAACAGTCTATTAAAGCTACGAAACAGCAAATGCGAATCATAACATTTTAATACACGGGTCATTTTTACTTTACTTTCTTCTTTTTATAGTGCTTTCTATGTTCACTATAATATTTTTACTTCATCTACCCATTCATGTTTCTTTATTTTCATTTATCCGAGTCATGTTTAAAGGGAGGTAAGTATAGGGTGGGAGATGGGCACTGTCCACAACTTGACACAAATTAACACCGACAAGGGTGAAACAATCATTGATCACCTCCTACACGGTCGTACCACCTACAAGCCCCCCCTCCCCCACCTCCCGAAAAACAAACAACAAACAAACAAAAAACCCAACAAGCAAAGAAAAATAAACAACTACACACTAAAACTGACCATCATCTATCTATCTATCCCTTAGTCTGGCGACCGTGCGGGCACCCCTGAAGACTTGACAACCAGTTCCCTCCATTCCTCTCTCTGTTCTGCCTTTCTCAGGGTTTTGTTGAATTCTAGGCCTGTCCATTCGCTGATGTTATCCTCCCATCTCTTCCTTGGTCTGCCTCTTTTTCTTCCTCCTTGGACAGTGCCTTGCAGTATTGCTTTTGCAAGTCCTTTTGATCTTGTGACATGCCCTTACCATTTAAGTGTACGCTTCTTTACGATTGATAGAAGATTTTCGTAGGGACCAATGGTTTGCTGGATTCATCATACCAACACAAAACTAAACACTCACCGCAAGCGCCTGTGTCTGTCAAGGTGTGTGTGTGTGGACGGGAGGGACATACACACAGGAGGAGTAGGAGGAGTAGGCCCTCGCCAAGTCTGTCGCGAGAAACAGACATTAAACGCCTGTGACGAGCCCGCGGGAGAGAGAAAGAGAGAGAGGAGCTCCCTTCAACCAAACGATCCATATCGTCCACGTTGTGCTGTTGTTGTTGGTGTTGTTGTTGGTGTTGGTGTTGGTGTGTGTGTATATGTGTCAGTGCCTCTGGGTGCAGTTGACGGATCTATCCAGCGTTAGATCGTGACGGAGACAACAGTTGTCGTTGCTGT